>VYZQ01054391.1:0-26674 GCA_013400655.1 Mystacornis crossleyi | reverse complement strand
GACCAGAGCTTTATAGGGCTGTGCTGCCTGGCTGCTGGCTGAAGTACAAAGGGATTTCAGCTGATTGCTGTCACCTATAGCCAGAGAAGGTATTTCTGTAAGAGAAAGTAAGCGTCTGGAGGAGATGTGTAACAGTGAACAAAAGACAATGGGAACATCATTTAATTTTCATCACTAGCTTGTGGTAGGAGCACTGGAAAGTCACCATTTACATACACCCCAAATAAAAAGGAGTGCTGGGCAGGCAGAAGTCTGACATGTATCCAATTAACTCAAAACCAGGAGGGATGTGATATCTCCATGCTCTCAAACTCCTTGGAGGAGGCAAAAATTGCCATGGGAACCCTTAACCATTTACTTGCTTTAATGTCCTGAATTTGTAAACAATTCGATTCCTTCCATAGTAAAAGAGACGCAGTTTTGATTCTGGGCTGAGATATCCTGACAACGCTTCATGTCCTGCAGAGCCAGCCTGGCCATGCTTCCCAGTGACTCAGGGCTACTGGAGAGCTCCTACATTCACTGCTGGCAGCTGAAAGGCAGCATCACACAGAAAGGACCAGGAGGTCTTCTTTTTTTCCTTCTTCTTTAAATTCTCCATGCCTCATGGCTCAACATACTCACTGACAACCCTGTGACTGAAGATTTCTATACATGCAAAAGACAGCCTGGATTTCATCCCTACTTGTGTGACCTAAGGATATAATTCTAAATAGCCAGAAGTTCAGTTTTCCTGATCTATCGCTCTTAATCCTGAGTTTGGTCATGACGCTAATTCAACTCTGTGAAAGTAAGTTTGCATCAGGGCTGACTGTAAGAGTCTGCCTGCACTATAGGCAGTGGCCAGAGCTAAGAGCTCTGATGGAAGTCCAGAAGCAGCAATAATACAAATACCGGAAGTTTTCTCACTAAAAATTGGAGTTCTATTAGAGGCCTGTAAATTATTTCAGTTACGCTTAAGTGCATGAGACCAGAAGCATTTCATGCTGCTTGAGGATTATGTCATTGAGCAGCTATTGTTACAATTAGCCTCAATAGAAAAATCCTCCCAAAAGAACATTTCAGTTCATTGTCTGAACTCTGCCTTTAGCTCAGTCATTAACTTCCTAGCTAACTACCAAGGCATACTTCCTCTTTGCTGTAAATCCCTTGTTATTTTATGCCTTATAAAGAGCTAGTCTAAATTTTTACACGTTTACTGCTATATATCTAACAAGTAGATTGCTTCAGGAATTCCCTTGGGGCAGTTTGTTAAGCAAAGCTCATTAATTTACTTGCCTGGATTGCCTACACACTTCTTTGCAGCTGGGAGGCCAGGTGCATGCAAACACTGGTGACCCCTTTTTACAATGTAATCCTTCTCCTTGCTGGCACTGGCGAGTGAAATATGCTCCCTTAACTCGCCTGAGTCTGCTCAGAGCAGGGCTGTGCTCCTGTCTCCTAGACTGGCAGCTCCAGGGCTCATCTGTCCTCAGTCAGGCACTCAGCTGCCTCTGCCCCCAAGAGTTTTAGTTCTAGAGTCAAGCAAAACCTTACCTTGTGCATCAGAATGAAAGAACTAACAAGCACACAACGTATTTCAACAACTTCAAAAAGCTGGAAGGGGCTGTTTGGTCATGAAACACAGTCCCTATGACTCCAGACAGCCACACAATAGAATTCTCCAAAACATCCCCTCTGTGCTACAGCTCTGGCCTGGAAATATTTCTCCATTTCCTGTGATAAATATAACCTTTTTTGTACCAACTACCAAAAGTCCACAAGACTGTAACATGCCACAGCAAAAAGGCATGGGAAATATGGATAGAGCCACCACAGTCCCTGCAGCACTGGGTCTTTAATGGATGAACATGCCAATCTGATCCAGAAACAGATGGCAGCTCATCTCCCCTTCAGTTTGGGTTTCCCTCTACAGATTCTTCCTTTTGTCACTTGGAAACAGGAAATTTCAATGAGTTTTCTCTGCCTGTAAATTGGATTGTTTTGTTACTGTGCTGCCATCTTTGTGCCTATTTTTCAAAGCTGTCAAACAGCTCTGTTACAAAGCATTTCTGATTGCAAATTCCATATTGTTTACTTACACTTGATTTGGTTTCTCACACAAAGTCAGAAACCATGTTGGCAAATGAGAGAACAGGGCTATGTTGCTAATTAGTGTCCTGCCAATTTATAATATTTTACCAAGCCTAAGCTCCTAGCATGTGGTCACATGCTACACTCTGTTCTAAATTTGCTCAAAAGATCAAATGGAAACTACAGTGGTTCTTTTTCAAAAAAGGAAAAATAAACTTAAAGTGAATGTCAAAGATGCTCTGAAGCCCTTTGTTCCACTTAACAACACAGAATTCCTATTGATTCATCTGGAGTTCATGAAGCATGTCTAGGTCCCAGCCCAGAGAGAATCTGAAGCCTGTCAAGAGGGAACTGGTCTGTAGAAGGACCAGATGATGTCCAGAAGAGTATCAGCCCCCATATTCCCCAGCACTGCAAGCAAACCTCTGGACGACCTGTTGCTCAGGGAGTGGAGACTGGTCTTTCAGCCAGGGCTGTGCTGGAAGGATGTGCTCATTGTGTGGCACAGAGACATTGCCAGGAACTGGAGTGTCTGTAGAAACATTCACCAGAGGAAACTGGAAGACAATAGTGAAGTACAGCAAGGGCAGTGCCGACATTCCCAATCTTTCAGTAGCCCTTCTGCTTTATACATTAGTCCTGCAGAGATCAGCCTGAGTTTCCCAGGGAATACACTTTTTGCCATAGCTGGGGTCAGGGCAGTCACCAATTCCCCTGCAGCAGCTGGCTGTCTTCTTCTCATCATGATGGAAAGAACAATTGTGGTAATACAAGGCCTTTTATGTTTTGCCGACCCCTAAATTTGCAGCAGCTGCTGCTACTGTCCTGGAGGTACTTGGAGCTAGAGGTGCAAGCAGAAGAAATAACTCATTCCCATAGCAGCAACCCTCAAGCCTCCAGTGTGAAGTAAGGCGTGAAGGAAGGAGTCTGCCACAGGAGAGCAGCTCTCAGGATTTTGAAGTACGAGATGTCAGTGCATCTACCTGTCCATGGCAGGTGCGAGTGGTTTAGTGTTAAGTGCAATGAATTACCTTACATCTTTTTGATACCTCTAGAAATCATTCTTGAGAAGTTAGCACAAGTAAATTCTCTCAGGTCTATGTGCTACTGCTGCTCAGGATGCCAGCTGGGGAAAGCATTTGGATTTGAAACATCTAGCAAGACTGAACTGCCTCACAAAACTGTGACAGCTACGCTATGAACATCCTGCACTCCAGGTCCCCAGCTGCTCTGCAACATCTGTTAATTCTCACAACATGCCATGGTGTTGATTTTGACTGTTTTGTTTTACCAGGAAAAACCAACTTGAAGAATAGATGACTGATCCTAGAAAGACAGTTCTGATGTGTATAATTTTGCCAAGATTATAGATATCCTTCTTAAATACTGAAGGGAATTTTATATAGTGGTGCAGAGCTGATGAGGTGTTGACAACACCAAAACTGTTATCAGCAGGACATAACCACTTCCCCAGAGTGCAGCAACATTGCCATTGACACCTGATGGTGACATCCAATAGCACAGTGTGGAGAGTGGAGGCTTTTAAAGAGAGGATTTCCCTCCTCCAAGGCAAAATCACTTACACAGATAACTAAAAAGAGCATTCATGTCAGTCTGATGCCATTATGTTTAAGGGAGCTAAACATGTGACTTCTGCAAAAACAAAATCTCCTACAGCAGAACGAGGAGAGAGAGAGACACATTTTAGATTGTAGCAGCCCCATGGGAAAGAGAATAAAGGCTATAGATGCTGTGAGTCACACAGCTGTGGTTATTTCGTGCATTGTAAAACATGGGATTGATAGTTACATAAATTCCCTGGGAGAGCTCTCATAAAAGTTACACAACATTCTAGTGTTTAGGGTGTGCAGATTACGGATATGCTTCTACCTCCCTAGACCGAGGTTAACAATTCTGGCCTTGTTTTAGAACCATGTACCTGGGCAGATCAGTAGTGATATTGGTACAGGGCAGGAAACATTCCAAACTAAATGCAAAATAGGTATTAACTCCCAGTCATCCTCCGGAGTTGGATATCTGGAATCAAACCACAATTGGGCAGTTTTTGGAGGAAATAATATATCTGCCATTTGGCTTTGTAAGATGGCCCACTGCAATCACTCTTTCCTCAGTGCATGTTTTCATTGTACCATCCATGCAAATTTTGGAACAATAGATGACAATGTAACTGCTAGTCAGCTTTTTACCCTCTCTTTTGCTATAATTATGGGTCTCTATTCAGTTCCTTATTACTTAAGGAATCTTCGGGTTTACATGACTATTAAATTAATCCAATTACTTTCCAAATTAAAAATCACATCTTCAATTTCTCCACTTCTCTCCAGGGTGGGAAACTGCTAAGTTAGTTTTACAGTACAGCATTCTCTGAAGGTCTGATTATAGATCAGGTTCTCATCACTGTGTTGCATCTATCACTTGAGGCTAAGTCCCTTCAATAACCAACAGGAAAACGAAGAATTTTGAATTTAAATGTCATTTTGATCCCAGTTCAGCAGAGTACTGAGGAGCTGGTTCCTCAACAGCAGGAGTTAAACAACCTTGCAGGCTCGGAAACTGGGGTGGAAAGCCACATGGCTGAATGTTCATGGCTCAGCAAATTCCTTGGTAAGCTGCCTGCTCAGCATTGGATGAGCTGTGAAGGAATACCTGTGATGCTCATGTCATGGGAGCAAACCCGGGAATAGACTACCAGATGTCCTACCCAATCCTGCAACACTTCCCTTTGGATCAAAGAGGACAGACGTAAAAGTTTTCTTCTGAGAGGATGAGAAAATTTTTTTTCTGTTTTGGTTTGGTGTTTTGGGATTTTGGTGGTTTTTTTGTTTTGTTTTGTTTTTGTTGTTGTTGTTGTTTCGGGGGGGCGGGTGTGGTTTTGGTTTGGGTTTTGTTGGCTGGTGGTTTTGTTTTGGTTTTGTTTGTTTGTTTTGGGGTTTTTTTGGTGGCTTTGAGGTTTTATTTCTGTCATTAATATAAAGTCCTATCTTTTTTTTTCCCCAGGGAACTCCTCACTCAACCTTGATAGGAGATGCTGTATCAGTATAGCATTATAGTGATCAACATGTATTTGATGAGTCCAGTCCTTCAGATCAAGGGTAAATATTCTATCAAGAAAGGAAACAGTACTTTTTTTCCCTTTGCTTATTTATGAATGGTATGATTTACCATGTGTATAAAAGCAGAACGCTAAATGACATGAAGACCTATTTAAACATTTAATCTGTATAAAGACNTCTCACTGGTTTTGCTTTCAAACCAGAACACTAGGTCAGTCAGTGATTTCATCCCTTGGGATCTCAGCTTGACCTTTCTTGTGAAATTTTGTCACCTCCAAGGATCACAGTGTGCTTTGTCTGGGAGCTTTTCTCCCATGAGATGCACTTGTGCTTTAAAGATTACAGCAAAATTCAGAAAATACACAATTAACATACTGTATCCTGGGCCAGATCCTGCAAGGACACCATATGCTCCCACAGCTTGCTGAGATTCTCATTTTGTAAAACTTTCAACAAAATCATATAACAGCTGCAAATTTAGGGAAAAAAAGTCTTATCATTTGAAGTCCACTGTGAGTCTTCTGCAGGTCTTGACTTCACTGCTCTTACTTAACTCCCCTGGTTAGATGAATCAAAGCATCCACATCATAAAGAGAGAAACCCTTGCAGTCAGATGTATTTGAGATTACTGTTTGGGAGCAAAGTGCTCTGACTTCTGTTTGGTTACAGTCAACAGTTTAGTGAGGTGGAGGTCATGCAGATCAAAAGAGCCCTTTCTGGAGGGCTTTTGCTTTTGTCCTGGGACTTCCCAAACTGACAACATTTAAGTAACAGCTGCTATGAGAAAAGTTTGTGCATCCTATGCTTCAACAACTAAGCACATGGATTCCTGAGTGAAACGGTCTCTGCTGTTGAGTCATGCACTCTTTATTAGAGGGTTTCTTCCAGAAAAGGCTGTATCTCGTACTCACTTCAGGGCTTTATTTATTAGTCCTAAGAATCTCAAAGTCTTCAAATTGTCAGGCAAAGCACAAGAACACACTGGAATGGAGTAGAAGTTAATATACTGATTTGGACAATCTGTAATTGCTTTCAGGTCCATAAACATAGATCAAAAGCCCTTAACGCACAACTGCAGTGTATAAATGCTGTTTATCACTGGTGCTTTCCTTCTGTACATCCCAGTGCATCCTATAAAAGCAAGCTACTGCAAACTTTTATAGAGGTGGGGAAAGTGAATTACAGAGAGCTTTAGTTACCTTTCCAAATCCCTGCTTGGAACCAGCATTATCCAAGCAAAGTCCAGGCTTCATAAAGCCATATCCATAATGCATTAAGTACTAATCACATATAGAAAAGCAGTAGAGTTGTGCTCCAAGCCACAGATTTCCCAGCTCAGTTTGGAGCCCACTCTACCAATTTCCCAAACCTTAGGTGCATTGGTGTGTTTCTGTGGGCAGGTGTGCTGTAAGGTAGGGGTTTGCACCTTCCCACTGCTCCCTCCTTCACCAGGGCTCTGGCTCCTACAGGGTCTTCTGGTGACATCCTGCTGAGATTCCTGCTGCTCCAAGTGAATAGATTCTTCTCCCCAGTGCTTGGAGCCTGGCTAAGAGCCCTCCCCTCTTCTGGCAGCAAGCTGTTGTTCCAGTCTGAGTGATCTTCTCAAGCTGTCTCCTGAGACAGCTTGTGCTTTGTCTAATCGTGGCTTGAGGGTCTCTAGAGCTGGATCTATTGTTTCATAATGCAGAATCGAGCATGAAGCAAATTAGTAATCTGGTAACAATCGTCTCAAACAGCTGAAGATCTTTCAAAATGTTTGCACTGACAGACTCACCAGCCTTGTACTTTAATCTCTACAAGGTCATGAATCTGATGTAAACTTCTTACTCTGTACTCTGGCTAGTTTAATAAAAATGCAGTTGCGTGTATGTGTTGGTCACTCCATGGTTAAAGTTTTATTGTGTGGTCTACAGATCTGCTATTAACAATTAAAGACCAATCTCGCCAGTGGGTCTGATCACAAGCATACTTCTTTCAGTCTCTTCCTGCTGCTCAAGAAGGATATTCATCAGCTAAGCTGTTAAACTAGGGGAGTTTACCTTCTGTGGTTACCTAAACTCAGATCATCACTAAAAATGTAACATACTGTTGCACCCTGAGGACAGAACTCAAATAACTTGCAAAAGAGAAACATAAAAAAAGCCACATGTCCAAAACACATACACTGATTAATTCATTGTACAGTGGTAAGATAAAAACTCATCTGCATTTATACCTATAATACCACGAGCCTCACTAGAAATCTATTCACACCTCATAGCAAACTGTAGGTTCTTTAAAAAGTCAGTATACTTCAAGGGAGGTGTTAAGGCCATGGTCAGTCAGCAAAGCTATAATTATATTGTCTGGTGATCCATTAGAAGTTGAATTATGATATTCTTCTTGTTTTTCAAACAAACCATGGCAGCTTTACATTTCTGAAGGGAAATATTAGCTGTGATCTTAAGATATTGAAACACTGTGGTATGTCCGGGTATTTACTGTTACCATTTCTGTGTTTGTTTGAATTAGTTTACTGCACATGGCTCACTCTTGCAGAGATGGCTGGAATTTTAGCTTCTGAATGTTGCTCTGGTGGTGGCAGGTCAAGAATCCCTCAGTTACAGGAAACCACCGCAAAAAGCAACAGCAACTGGAAAGCGAGTACAGTTGTTTTCCTGTCCTGCACCGGTAACCAACCAACCCATCACTCTCTGCAGCAGCTGCAGTGTGTGCTTGGGGCCAGACAGCCACCCACTGCTGCTGGCCATGCCCCTCTCTGCTTCCCCCTTTGGAACATGTGGAATATGGAGATACAGAGAGAATTAATGGGATAAAAATGTTTTGGCTACATGAGTAAGATGTCAGTTCCAAGGATTTTGGTTTGATTAGAGACATCTTGTTGGGCAACACTTATTTTTACAAAAGAAAATTACCTGTCAGTCACAATAAAACCTGTCCTCAGTCATAAATATGCCCAAATAGGGACTCTAAGGAGAGGATTCTTAAGATTATAAAATGAGACCTGGTGACTGATTGTGTATTCGTTAGAAAAAAAATTTGAACATTTCTGCCTGAAGAACATCCAGTATTATTGGTATTGCAGGAAACAATTGCCCAGACATGCCCAGTAGTTAGGATCAATGCAACAGCCATTATATCCCTGGGGACACTCTGTAAATATTCTATATTTAAACAGTGGATAGAGTCTCAACCCCCCATCATCCTGATCAAAGCTACCTGCATATAATGAGGTCTCTCAAAGTCTTCCTTCCCCCACCATACATGCTGCCAGCAAGCCTTGTTGTCCTGTTTCTCACAAGCCCAAACACATTTGGCTCTCTTTGCATCAAGTAACAGGACACAGCTGCTGCACTGTGGCCTCTTGAGGGAACCCCCATGGGGAGCTGGTGCTCTCACATCCTTCACCAGTGCTACACCATCCAACCTATGCAACCAGCTCCTGCTGCCTCCCTCTCTGCACTTCACTCTACCAAACCTGCCCCATGTTGCAGGCCAGCTCCACTCCCGTCTCAGACAACACAGCAGTTCCTGAACTTTTTTTGGACCATCAGACTAATTTTTGTTCTCACGGTATGTTTTAGGAGACGTCTTCCTCATCTAAGAGCCAAAAGGGACTGTGGCACTTGCTCATGACGCAGAGCCTTCGGCACACTGAGGCTTCTCTGAGGAACTGGCAGTGCTGGTAAGAGTGATGGATTTTTCCCTCCCTGCACTGTGCCTTTCCGTGCAGGTCACTCTGCTTGTGTCTCAACCCAAAGAGCACAGCAGAATAGGCCATAATGCTGCTGCTGCCATCACCATTTCACCTCTAGGGGCAAAAGGAAAGAGAGCAAGAGCCAAAGCAAATACAGCTTTTGCTGTGCCCCACTGAGGAAGCTGTCACCCATGTAGGGCATTTTGGTGTATTTGAGGACAAGACTTCCCCTTTTTCAAACTGCCATAGAACATATTGCCTGTACTAAACAAGGGGTCATGGAGGTTTTTCTCAGAAGGGGAAGACTTGCTTCTTGCCAAGCACACATTGCTTTTACCTGCATCACCTAACTAGCTTCCTGAAGTCCAGTCTGCACTGCTTCAGAACCTGATAGATCCCATATCCGACAAAGTCGTTCCTGTTTCTATGTCATGCTTCAATTGCACCAGTTTGCAGGAAGTATTTGGATGTTAAATTTGATTTAACCCATTATGTTTCATTTTTATTGAGACTCTTTGACTCACCATTTATTTAGCTGCTTCAGTTGCTTGTATGGCAGGTTGCCCATTGCCAAGGCATCTGAGAACCTCATCACCAGCTTAAAAATCAGCAGACTGACAAGCCCCAAATCCTGAGAGACTGGGCCAGATTTTACAGGGGATGATTCATCTTTCAGTTTATAACTTCCAGCTGCTGATATCAGGAGGTTTAGTCCTCTGCATTGATAGCACAAGTCTCAGTCAGTCTCAGTAATTTTAGGCGATACAAAGAGGTAACATCTAAACTAGCTGATCCTTGATGTGAAAGGGCCTGCCCATGTTTATTGGTGATGTCAGGAAGGCTGTGTACTCTCTCTAGTGCCACTGATAGCCCTTGACATCAGTGAGAACAGAGTAGAGGCTGTGTGCCATTTTATTCATGATATCAATATTAGGAATCAAGACCAAGTGTGAGGGTTCTTGTGATAAAGCATGACATCTGGAAGCTGCCCAGAGGAGCATGCATGGTGCAATCGTTAGAGCCTCAGAGGCCCTAAGTTAGCATGTAGGTTGTGGGATATCCTGGGGTTGCTTTCTAATTATCCTGATGACAGTCTGTCTGAACAGCCCTGTTGAGAGGCAGAATCACTTCACTAGGCTGTAAAATGCATGAACAGCAGACAAGCCTTACGACACATTATGTGTGAGCAATCAAGTTGTTTTAGTAGTAACAAACATTGTCAGATACAATGAATATCTGAGATTTTCCAAAATTAGAGTATTTTTTAAAGTTGTCCTTAGAAAGCCTCAGAACCATTACAAAGAACTGCAAAGCCAAATTAGGGACCTCGGAGAAGCTTCACGAAGCTTTGATGTTAGCAATTAGCTATTAATGTAAGCTTCACAAAGCAATTAATATTAGTTTGAGACAATTATACAAAAACTTTAGATTCTCACGGTGAATGCCCTGTTAGCACCCAGGGCTTGAGGACATATTAAACAGATGCAGGAAACACACAGCCGTTGGGCATGTGGACAACAACCAAGGGCTGCATGGCATGCGGCATCTTCAGTAGTCTGACCCACTGCTTGCAGAACCTTCAACAAGCTAAGAGCAATGCAGTTTCACATTACCACAAGTCTGGGAAAAGGTGGTGCCATCCCTTTTTGGGCAATGCTTATGGCAGTCTCCATGAAGTTTTTCTACATCCTATGAGATGTGTTGGGGCTGTGTGAGGGAAATTTGCAAACTGGTATTTGCATCTATGTCTCCCCAACCAGTTTTGCCCCCCAGACAAGAGCCTGTCCTCCCTTCACAGGGCAACACACACAATTTCATCCCCAAGAGTCAATGTCATAGAGGATAAAAAATAAATAGGGTGCCTGAATTGCAGGATATGGNACAACTTTTGATAATGTTTTATTCAAAATCCAATTCAATCACAGTTACATCCAGGCATGCAGTTTCTGGCCCGCTCCCAGGAAGGACTGGTATAATTGGGCTCTAGGGGAAGGGTGTGCTCTTTCTGACATTTGGTTCTTTCATCAGTTATCCCTAGGGTAGCAGTATAATTTTCTTTCCTATGTCTTAGCTCAAAGATATTAAAGTTACCACAGTGAAAAATAATTTTATTGGATAAACAACAAACAACTAAAGTGATTTTCTGTGTCTGGACCTGCCTACTTGCCTTCCTTAAATTAACAGCTTCTCAGCTGAAATCCCAATACCTCCTAGCGTAACAGCCATCCATCCTGTTTATTGCGAGAGGGCTCTCTGAAAGTCCTTCCTTTCCTGAGTCACACAGCGTGCCGAGGCTGCTGGAAGGTGTCTGGCAGTGGCAGAGCAGACAGGGCAGTGTTCCCTGAGCCAAGAGAATCAGGCTGCAATTCACTTGTTGTGTGGCCCTGGTCAAAGTACCTCTTGCCCTACCTTGCCCATGGGTTGTCTGCTGGTGGGACACAGTGTTTGCAGGCAGGGGCTGGATGCAGCAGAATGAGCAAGGATGTTTCCTGAAACCAGGTCTGCCTTACCTGTCAGAGCTGGAGGTGGCCTCTCCATATTTTGGAGGTGTTCACTAACCAAACACTGGTTCACAAAGTGAGACTGGGGAGAGCTTTCAATGTGCTCATAAAAGAGCACTGGCCCTAAAATAGAGTAAAAAAAAAAAAATCCAAAGTTTCTCAGAACTGCACAGAACACAGACAATTAACTAATTCTTTTCTAGCAATCTTTACACTACTCACTTTAAGGCAGTCTTTCTAAGCTCTGTACTAAGCTACCTTACGGTAAAGGTCTGGATATGAATGCTAACAGAAGATTCAACTTTCATGTTCTTCACTGCAAGCTCAGTTGATAAAATAGACCTGTTCTGGTATGCACAAGCAGTCAGTCCCATTTTGGATGGATTTGTTAATGTTTTTACTAATGTAACTGTATCTCATCTAGGCTGTCCTGTTTACATGTACGTAGGAAAGTCTGGGATAATACCCTGTTCAGAGAAAATAACACTTATCCTTGGTGTAACCTGCAATTATTTCCATTAGGCAACCTGTGAGGAACTTGGACAAGAGAACATACCTTTGTCCTGATATTCTTCTTATTTTCTTGAGACAAATAACAGAAAAATGACAGAAGCAGCATTACATGGTAAATCCCCACTTTTGTGCTTTGGAGTATCTTTTAAAGGAGAATGTCTAATGCAAGTTTCATTTTAAAATGCGTAACTGAATACCTACTGGAGCTGATAAGCTAAGCACAGAACTGTTAGAAATTCTAGGCTCTCTGATCATGATTTTTCTCTCCTTAATCAGGTGCATTAGGTTACAATTTTTTATTTTATATGAATATTGGGAGAGTTCAGTTGCCCCAACCAGAGTCCTTTCTTTGCAAATAAAAATCCAAACTTTCCATAAATATTTATAAAAAATTTTTATAAAAACAAGAAAAGAGCAGGCCCACTTCTCAGCTCCAAGCAGATAAACCATATCCGTATGGGTATGACAGCCACAAACTGTGGCAAAGCAATGTAATTCCTTTCTTCAAGAGGGGCCCTTCTAGCTAAGGGAGAAGAGGTAGGAATCATGTATCTTTGCAAAGCTCTGATGACAACTTTCCACAATATTTTCGTAAGTAATCGAAGGAAATGTGGCCAAAATTAGACGGCTTGAAGGTGAATCAGAAGTGATTGAAAACTGTTAGAGACGTGGTTCACCATCGAAATGCAGTAAAAGGGACTTGGTGTAATTCCACACTTTCACCAGCAAACTGGTCAGCGTTGACACACTGTGAAGTGCTCTGCACACTACTGGTGTTACATGCACAGTCCTTGTGCAGTATAAACTTGGCAATCCGAAACTATACGAGGTTACTGTTATATAATCTTCTCAAATTTAAAGATATTTGAGTAGGTTCCAAATCCCTAAGTTTAGGGAATCCAGTTACATAAAATATTAGCTGTTTTTGAAGCCACAGGGAGAAAAGTTAGGTTAATTTCTTTTTTTCCATTTTATCTGCAAACTACTTGTAAGCCTTTACAATCATTGACCTGACCTAATCATTCATCTAATTGCTGTAATCACTACTGACATCTGATACACATATTTTCTTGTATTGAAAGAAAAGTATAAAATAATGATCTTAGAACTATTTCTGAAATGCAGTTCTGTCCTGTTTGAACAACTGCTACCTTTACTCTCTGCAAGACAGAAAGCCTCACGATGCTTTTTCAAGAGAACTTGGGGTGAGGGAGCCATAGCCTGATCCCCTCCCAATGTTTCTGCCCTCAGGTCGTGTCTGCTTCTGTCATACGCTCCTCAGAAATATCCTCTGACATCTGTAACACTCCTCCCAGAGCTTGCCCTACTGCAGAGCTCCTGATTGTGACTGGCACACAGCAAAGACAGTTTGGGAACCCCTGGTGTAAAATAAGGGGTAAAAGTCCAGAGTAACAGCCTGTAACATTGATGATGCTTATTAACACTTCCCACTTATGATTTTGCCTACAATAAACGATGACATACTGCAAACATGGGACTAAGTTTTAATGAACAAGTACCAAAAACTCCCCCTTCCAGCGTGTTAAAACTGGAAAGCTGAAGTGATAAGCAATGACTATACAGTTGCTGGGGCTCAGGGGAAACATCACTGTATGTGTTTCCCAAGGACTGTCACAGGAGCTTGAATTCTTCTCATTTGACTTAACATTAGTCATCTGCTGATTTCATTACCCATGAACAAAACCTGGAACTGCATGTCTTGTTGGAGTAGTTATACAAGGAGACTTTATAGCACAGAACAAATAATGCTGAACTGCAAATATTCTTACAAAGAACTTTTTAGACCAAGAGCCAAAGCTGAGAAAACTTCTTGAAACCAAGTACTGATGGCAGACTGACTCAGTACACCACTGTTGTGAGTGTGTGCCTGACAAAATTTCCAAAGCTGTGGTACCTTGGAGTGTCTCACACTAAAATGCCAGCCTTTCAGCCCCTAAATTACCCACACAGTGTGTATGTGTGCACACATTTCTGTACTTCTTGACAGTGCTCAAAAGCTACCTATTTTGGTTTTTTATTACTCTGGGGTAACATCAAAGAGGACAAAATTACCTTAGCTCTTGTCCTGTAGCAGGCTACATACAGGTTGCTTCAGGAGCAATAAACACCTTCACACCCCTCTAAATGGGTCACCTGCACCCTTTTTCTGTATGTGGAACAATATCTTACTGTTACTCAATGTATAGCTGTGCCATACAGCTTTGTAATGAATTTTTTTTCAGGCTGAAGATTTTGCAGGTTCAAGTCCTGTTATTCTCAGACTGCACATGAGCCTGGGCTGCTCATCAGTGCACTGTAGGCACTGTTCCCAGCCATAAAGAAGGATCCTTCCTTCTCTTCTCAAATACTGTGGTGGCATTTGTCATCTGGAAACCTGACCTGGGGAAGAGTATAAACATCAAAATCAAGTTCCAGCTTTCCTGAGCCACTTGCAAGGTTACATCAATCAGTATACTGATGATTGATGTACACATGAATCTAATGGTTTCATACCCACCAAGCTATTAATTTTAGGCCTAAACTGGGACACATGGGAACATGCAGAAAAGACTGTTTCAAAGCAATAAATCTGTCTTTTGGATGAAGGGTATGCATCTATTGCACTAGGAGAAGTCAGAAAGCAGTAACTGAAATACACAGTACCATCAGACACCTTAAAATGAAATTATTGATAATTTAGTCCGAGTTCGTAAAACTTAGGTAGTTTTTTTATATTCAGGATGCCTTAGAAGAACACAATGAAGTATCTTTGTTCTTTTTACTACTGCTGCTATCAATTATTAGAGTACTATCTATATGTCATCTTGCCTTACTTTGTTAGCAACTTGGGAAAGTGTTTAGCTGAAAGGGATATAGGTGTTTACATAGGTGTAATAGAAAACCATTTATTAGAAATGAAAAATGTCTTTTCCCTGTAAAATTGGAAGAACGAATAAATAGGAAAATCAGTAAGGTTTTCCTGGCTCAGCAAGAACATCATATGATGAGAGTGAAGATGGGTGAAGATGGTTTAGTGCTTAAGATCTTGGAGAGCTTTGATCAGGAACCTTTTTCACAGAAACATCCCAGCTTTAAGAGCACAGGCCTTATTCTGCACTGTTTTTGTCCTATGTACTTTGTGTAATGTTTAAAATGTTCCACTCAACCCATGAAACTCTGATACAAGGTTTACACAGAACAAAGTAAGACTGTAACATCCATTTGAACATGACAATTTGATATAAGATGGGACAATATTCTAAGCAATATACACTGTACTGTTTCTGGACATAAGCTACATTCTAAGTGAAAGACATTAAAGAGATGGTTCCCAGATAAGCGAATTATTTCATAACTATCGATTAATAGAATTCAGTCACTCTTCTCTAAGGCACCTTGCACTGGTTACTGCCAGACACAGATCTGATACACCACTCATCTGTATTCCAGTATTGTATTCTTCTCTCCCCATAAAGATAAATTAAAGTCCTAGTTGTTTATTCTGGATTTTTTTTTTTGCAGAGTGTGAGTATATGAAATGAGACAAGGAGTCAGAGAATTTATGGTTTTGAAGTTTTTGTTTCAAGGTGCTCCCTACCACCTGTTAACTTCAAATGCATTACAGTTATAATAGAAATAGTTTAACTACACTTCAGGGAATTAAAAAAAAATTGTCACCACATCCAAAGAATTTCCACCATTAAAGGCATTTGAAATTGGATTTTAAGCAGAGCAGAAGAAAATTGTGATAGTATTTTCCTATGCAAGTCCTGACATTCTTTAAAATACAGAAAGGCATTATTTTAAGAAAGAGACTGACATGACAACAGATTTTGAGCCAGACGTGCGTCTGTTGGAGTTGGATGGGATCATCATGCCCAGGATGCCTTTATACAGCTTAATTGAGTAACAACAGAAGCAAAGCTATGGCAGGCACCAGCACTAACTGCACAAGGCTGCCAGAAAACTTTAATATTAACTCTTGCTTCTAGGGCATGCCACAATATTTATAGTGGAATCATTCAGTCTCACTTGGCTGAGTGGGAAGGGGGCTGCTACAGTGACCATAATCACAGACCTGATAGCAGACTCCAGATTCAGTGAACTGCAGCCCTTTAAGCATGATTCCATCACATCCAGCAGTGAATGAAAAAAGATAAAGCACAGACAAAATGTAAATCAGCTTTTTTTCCACCTTTCAATAACTAGCTGAAGAACAATTCACAAAGAAGTGGTGGTTCTAGAAAATCAGAGGCCTGAGATGTCCCATCTGTTGGAGCACCACCTGATTTCCAGAAGGCAGGCTACTCTAGGGTCAACATTTTTCTCCCTTTCTTTTATTGCAGTTGTATTAAATCTTAATATTTTGTAGAGAATATTTGAACAGTCACAGTGCAACAGCTTGGCTCTTAGGCAACTTAGCAGGTGAAATACCAGGTTTTCATATCCCATTCATGGGGAAGTAAGTGTCTGTATACGAAAAATGGGTCATTAGCAATTTACTCCCTGAGAGAAGGAAGAAATCAATTTGAACACTTGGGGTACAGGTGCAACATGAAGTTAGACCTCTTTCAAGAACCAAATATTGCAACCATAGGAACTATAAACCACTATCGAGGCTAGCAGTAAGAAGTTTGGTGTTTTTTATTACTTGTGACCATTTGGTCAACATCTGATTTTTATAACTAAGACAATCAAAATGGTAATTTTTTTCCTTGTCAGCGTACCGTTCTGTTAAGCTTGCATTATCTGCGAAGATAATTAAGAGAAAAAGTAAGTATCAAGCCCTAGATATCTGTGACACGAGGAGTTGGCTCTGAGCAGAGGCAGGATCAGGAAGAGCATTCCCACCCAGAAGGAGGTGTGTGGGCAGAGCACAAACACAGCAGCAGAAGTGTCCAAGTGGGCAGTGAAACTGGTGGGGCTGAAGGCTACGAATGACAAATGTGGGCAGCAGAACACAAATTAGAGGTGGGAACATGACATTTACATCTGGCACAGCAGCCTCCCAGTTCATACAGGGAGAGGTATAGAAAGGATCGGGAACGTGTTGAGAACAGAGCTGGACTGAAGGGCTGCTGCAGACATGGTCTGCAGTTGGCAAGGCCAGGGAAAGTTTGAAATGTTGGCACAACTATGGAACAGCTGAAGGAGAGGAGATGGCATACTTATTGACTGGAATAAACTGGAATTGGAAGCAGTCAGCTGCTGCTGTTTCACCACAGTTAGCACAAAAAAATGTCTCCAGCTGACATCACAGAAGAAATATTATTGATCAGTAAATGAGACCATCAAACTTGTTCCAAGTTCCAAGTTGCCTGGGTTAACCATAGAAAATCTAGCACTCACCACCATAGCTCAGTTGCCTCTATATGAATGCATATTTGAAGGTCCACTTACTTAATGGAACATCCGTAAGGAAGAGAGAAGCAGCAGTTTCCTTCTGAAGTGTTTATCTGAGGAGCGGAGAACATAAATGAGTGATTTAGTAAGAGATGAAATTACCACCCTCCCCTTATGAGTTCCATTTTGTATTTATCAGAGCCAAGCTGCTCTCTGAAGGCTGAAAGCACCCTTGTGTCTTTTTCTCAAGACTCAGACAATTTTCCCCATGAAAATATTCAGTTGAGCCACTTGAGATTGATGAGATTTCTGAGTCTTGTCAGGAAGAGATGTAGCTGCTATAATTGGTGAACAGAAATTGCAGGGTCTTACTTTAATAAGCAAAGACAGTCCAGGCTGCTGGGGAGAAAAATAATTTCTATAGCTCATTGGCTTTGAATTTTCCTTGTTTCACCTTCAGAAGAGGTGGCCTGACAAGGCCTAGGGATGTTTCACCAATCCCTGTCTTTGCCACAACATTTGCACTAGTACAATGATTAGCACAGGGCCACTTGGCCGTTTCAAGTTCTGATCCTTGCAGACATGACCTTTAATTTTAATGTCTCAGAAGCATTTTCCTCTTCTCTCTCCACAACCCTACACCCACAACCTTGTCTAGCATTCCTACCCACAGCCCGTATTCCATATGTCTGCCAGAAGTGGAGTTTGATTTAATTTCTCTCAGGTGGATCAGTTTGTTGGCTTGAATGATCCCCTTCCAAAGAGGACCACAAGTCACTCCAGAGAAACACCATTATGATGCAAATGCAAAACACTTAATACATCCAAGTGTGGATGTAACTCATTACTGCCCATGGTTAAATTCGATTCCTCACTCCCTGAGAGGAGTGAGGTAAAGTGGTAAAGTGCCAATATTCTCAGAATTCTGAGATTCATTTATCAAGATAATACCTAGTGGCAGCAAAAGAGAAATGTCTTCAAAACACCAGAGAACCATCTGCACCGTGGTGCTTTTTAAAGCAGATGCTAGTCTAAACACACTTGCAAGAAGCAGAATATCTACAAATAACCTTGAAGCTTTGTGACATATTCTCAGACTATTAGAAATATTAGAGATCAAAGCTATTTTTAAAAAATGTGCAGCTGAAGTAGTGCTGCATTAGGCATAACTGTGTATAAAAAGTGTGTGATTATATACTTAATGGCCAGATGCTGTTCTTTTAATATTCTTTTGATATTGGAAATTGTATTTGAACTTGCAATTATATTTTTGCTGCAAGCGGAATTGTTCAACTCTATGCTATATTGCTAGAGCAGGAGCAAAGTTACCTCCTATTGCTCGAGCAAAAGGTGAGCACCAGATGACTATGACATGCATGGTGATGAGCACAAAGTTCTGGGTGGACATGGATTTGTTAAAAGACTAACAGACACTGCCATCACTTTTCCTACTACAGATACTTCTGTTACTTCTATCTTCAGGAGCTGAAATTGTAAAGTAATTTTAAGTACTTTTGCCATCAAACTTGTCTGCTACCATATCATTAAGAGCGAAAGAATTCTCAAAGTTGGGAAGAGAGATACATAACAGTAAAACCAGTGGATGAGTGAAAAAGATTATGCACAGTGAACATATTAAAATCTGTTTAGAGCTAATATAAAGTACACACATACATGCAAGAGACATAATCATGCAATTTTCAAATGCAGTTTAGCTGAATACATCTCTGAGACGTATCCCAATTATTCCTCTTGCACACTCTGGTCTATGAGCTTATACTGGAGATTTCAGTTCAGCCTCATTTCCTAGAGTATGGGAAACCTTACATTTGTGCTGCTGTTTAATCTATTTAGTATTATTCTCTTAAGATTTGGCTACCATCCCAGGAAAAGCACAGAGATAAGGGAAACATTTGCAAAATAAGGGTGAAACCTTGGAGGAGTTAATTCAAATAAGCTACACAGTCTCGTTTTCTGCAGGAATCTTAGAAAATTCAGTTGCATAAAGTTAAGGAATTTTAACATCTAGAAACTGTTTTTACTGTACGTATGACAGTACCACTTGCAAATAAATCGACTGCCAGTTGTTAAATTAGCTGTCTGGACAACAATAGAAATGAAAACACAACCCATAAACACATTATCAGATTGTCTGTACAGAGGGCAATTGCATAGGCAGAATCCTTAGGCACTTTGTGTTCTGGTTCTTCGCTCACAATAAAACTCAGACTGACATATCTTTACTCTGATGTTTTCCCTACTGCAGTCATTCCTGAAGCTTCTTACATGAACATAGTCCAGATCTCCTCAGTGTTGTTCCTTTCCCAGTTACTTTCTTCTGGAGAGAAAGAAAAAAAACCTTTATTTCTGAACTGTGTGCATACAGACTTGCAAAGATGTGCACTCCAAAATGGCACAGACATTAACTCCAAATAAAAGTGCTAAATTTTTGTCTAAGGCAAAAGACTTGAGTAAATCCCGTAACTCAAAATAAATTTTTCTTGTAGCTGTTCCCAGAGAAGACAGAATGAAGTATTCCATATTTTCTGCAAATAAAGAATGGAAAGGGGAAACATGTTTCCTTGCTCTTTTTGAGGGCATATGTCCCATGACAAATTCAATTTAAACAGGCTACAAGAACCCTGGTGTAATAATTAGGGAGAAATGGAACCTTCAATCATCTCGTTTTCAATCAAATATTTTAATTTGGAAGCAGAAGACTGAAGTATAGGAATATATGGAAACACATTCTCCACCTGGATATCAGATAACTAATTCATAAGGGTGCCACGTCTGCTATATGCAGGAGGAAGAGGGAGTGTCATAAAGGCAGAGGAAACTGCCAGTATATTAAGATGCAAATTTCCATGAATGTCTTCAGATTTCTATCAATGTACATGTAGACTTCCTTTGAGCACAGCTTCTGACATTCAGATCAAAAATAATAGTCAAGAGAGGTAAATGAGACTACTTGCATTTATTTTCATCAGCAAAAAGTGGTTTTAAATTATCACAGTGTCACTGACATGCTATGAAAACCTCTGAGACAATCAGGAAATATCAGAAAGTAATCAGTAAATTGTGGGAGTCTAAAAAGTAAAAAATAAGACAAGTTTAGCAGGGAAACTTGACATGAAACACAATTCTCCCCTCAGATGCTCACAGTATTGGTATTAAAACAATCTTATCAAAAGTTAGTTTAATCTACTTGACTACGCCTCAGAGTAGGAATAAGGCTTTCAGGCATGATTAGAGTAACCATACCAACTAGAAAACATACAAACGGAACAAAAAAAATCCAAAGTCTGTCTCACTACTTCATTAGGACTTTAATAACAGGCACCTAGAGAAATCAGTCACCCAATAAATGTCCGAAGTAACACTTTGAATAAGAAAAATTATGGCAGAGCTTGTGATTATTGCATCTGAAGACTTAGATTCTTAGAACCCAAAAACTGAAAAAAAACCACAACAAAAGAGGTTGCTGACTAAAGGAATGTAGGTTAGAATGGAAACAAATGAAGAGTACAAAAACTATAGTATAGCCTCATCTCTTCTGTTCCACTCTCCTGCCAGTGTACTGGCCTGTCTGCAGATCTAATCTTTTGGACAGGCTTTCAATTCTGACCCTTTAGTTGACTGGAATTGATGAAGACCCAGCTTCTGGAAGGCTGGATACTAAACTTGGGGTCTGAACATATCAAAATGAGTAAAAGGGCAGATCATGAATCTTCAGAACCCGTAGCTTCCCAGAAACTCCTCTAGTCTCCTTGGCACTGACATGAAGGAATGGCAATATCAGGCAGTGACAAGCCAGTGTCATGTACTCAAAGCTTTTAACATCAAATGAGCCTGATGCTCAGGGTAAAGCACAACACATTCCTAGCAGAGCCCTTGGTGGTTGGTATTGATTGCACTGGAGATGAGGAACAGGGAGAGGAAAATGAAAATAGCATTAAGTTCAAGGGTACTGACAGCCAATGAGTAAAGAACAAGATTCACACTGACATTTTCATGCATTTGTCCAGTTTCAGCTGGGTAAGTGCTTACCAGGCCCACTATATTATCAGTCCATCATGCCACAGTGTGCTACAGTCAGGATTAGGATGGTGCTTTTTTTTTCAGCTAACACAGCAGAGTCCTTCACCACCCCAGCTATTTACTAAAATAGATCACATGGAATTTTAGGCCCTGGAACAAACTCTCTTTTGGTTAAAAAAACCCCAAAAAGTACCTGGAAGCATCCTTAACAGACCTTTCTCCCACCAGTTTGTTTAATTTTCCTTTCAAATAATTTGAATTTTTTGCCACTTACTAACTGGAGAAATTTTCAGGCCTATACTATCATTTTTGTAAGATACAATCTAAAGAAAACAGATCATGACCCCGTGACTGAGACAGTAACCTGGGGTGTAGGAGCCTACTCTTTCGAAGAATAAAAACTAGGTCTGATCATTTTTTTCCAACAGGAATTTCAATCTGAATACTTCTTGTCAGTTTACATTAAGCCAGTACCAGCATTTTCCTGTAGAATTTATCTTATACTAAGCAAAGCAGGAGGAGAGTAAATCCAGTTACAAAGAATCTGTAAGACATAACCCCCAGGTTATGCTCTGAGAACAACATTATCATTCACTTCCCATGTGGGACGTGAGTTCTTCCCTCACTCACCACTGATAGTGTTTGTCAGGAGCACAAACTCAGACACAAGAATAACTTCGGAAAAAATAGAACTAAGGACATAAAAGTTGTCTTACTTATAGCGATGGAGTTTGAGTGAACAGAAGCATCTGCCTTTGGGCAGACAGCATGCATGCAGCTTGTGCGGGGGTGCAATGCCTCACATCAGAAGGGACGAGTGTCTCGATCAGCTGTTTGCTGAGACCATGGGAGCGCTTAGACAAGCTCCTTACACCCCCCAAAAAGGCGCTGGGAAGAAACCCCTGGGTGTTTCCTAAAGTCTGCTGGATTGTGGTCAGTGTCACCTCAAAAAAGACTTAATCTACACATATGATAACATCACTTTTTATTGAATAGAAAAATAACAGTATCTTAATTTCTGAATAATATACAAACCATCTCTGGGCAAGAAAATAAATTGATTGTATGCTACTAATACTCTCACAGCTTCTTGTTTGCAGGAGACAAATCTGGTGATGATAATACTTCTATAGGGTCAGATTTTACACTTATGGCTTTCAGTATGCTGCACCAATCTTTCTAAAAGCTGCTTGATAACTTAATATTTCTCAAGGAAAAGATGTTATCAAAGGAATAGGTAGTTCAAGAAATAGAGGGAAAAGCACTCTGAAATATTTGAATCTCATAGAAGGTGAGTTTTGAGTGATATGTTATCACAGTTTCCTATCTTTGTCAAACATTAGTTTAATGTCTGATGCTAAGCTTATGTACCAATTCCCAGCCTCTGCATAAAACAAAAAGCTGTTAAAGCAGAGTAAGATGATGGAATACAACCTGTAAAATTCAATCTAAAAGATTCATACAGCTGCATGTATTAGTCATACTGGCATTTATTTCCTCACAAGTCTTTTTAATGTAAATGTTCTTCTACATTGTTCTCCTACTACTATTCTAAATTCTGCAAGAATCAGAAATGTGGGCACTCCAGAAAGCTTTGGAGAGATCAGGACATTATTTTAACGGGGAAGGACTGGCCTAATATTTAGGCCCCACAGTGGCAGAGGCCAAATAATTCTTTGGTGTAAATCTGCTAGTTTATCCACACCTCAGAAGTCTGCCTGCTTCACCCTTAAACAGCTCACACCATTTACCAAAGCTGGAAAGGAACGTGGTAGTTTGCATCTGACTGCAACAAACCTGTTGCTTTCCTGAGCATTCATCAGAACAGTAGAAAACTTTTAAATCTAGGATACAGTTCTAATACATAAACATATATTTTGCTTTTTCAACAAATATTCTGTTAAGGGATCTGTAGTGCTTTTAACACAGTTATACTGCTAAAGTAAATTTACTTTGCTTGTGTATTTGAGTTTGTGTACCTGAGCATTTTAGTAACATGGGAAAAGTCTGGGATAACTGTAGAGGCTTATTGGTTTGGTTATGAATCCTTGATGTCAAGTGCTAAAAAGAAAACCTTCACATGCACTCTTTACTAAAAATTATGTTTTTCAGGAGAGGTCAATTGTTTTTTAACACTGCCTGCCTGGAAGAATGAAATTCAACAACATTATATCAGATAGCACAATTATTACTCATGTAGACATAAATTTTAAAAACTCTACTGCATTTTTACATGATTATTGTACTGCTCTAACTAAACACAATCTTAGAAGTGAATTTTTTTTTCCTTTTATTTGCCTTTATTTTTCATTTTTCCCCCATTTCATTTTTTTTAATGCTTTCAGTGGAGATAACTGGGTTTCAGTACTTATCTGTTCTGTTCCTTTTATTCTACACAAGGTAATTTGGTAATTCTGCTGGACACCCTGGCACTTGAGTGAGACATGAGCCTTACTTCTGTTGTACCCACACAGGAGGGAACAGCTGCTCTCCTGAGCATCCAGTGGAGCTCATGCTGAAGGACCGGCTTTTCTCAGTCGTGCCCTCTGCTCCTTGCTTTTCCTCTTCTTTCCAGTCACAGTATAAGCAAGATTCACACTTATTTTCATGTTTCAGATCTGCAAATAGTCCTGACTTTTTATTCCCCTATGTGCCTTGGAAGCATTTAGGGATCTCAGATTTTAATTTTTTTAATTGCTTTTCCTCAGACTTTATTTTTTTTTAACATTGGTAACCAATCCTTTGTCAAACTATTACAATAACAACAAAGATGAGGACACATATTTGATCTATACAGCATAATAACATATCTTTATACAGTATAATTTGTTACTTTTTTTTCACCTGCTTTGGACCTTGTGCAGATGTCATCATTCAGCTGCCTTTGGAGAGAGAGGCAATAGCTTCTTTACTCGCCTCTATAAATATCATTAATCTCATGCAATTTAATGTTTTTCCATTTAAAACAGAATATGCTGACGTGGTTTGTGGTGTTACCTTTGCTAGTACCAGTGTTTCTGGAGTGCCTCATATTTTCTCCTGTTCTATGAATGGGAAACCCTTGCAGCCCTCATGGGATGGGCTGGGCATGCCTTGGAACCCCCCAGGTGTGAAAGGGCTGCAGCTCTGTGTGCAGAGGGAAGCGTGTGGTGGCTATGTTCCTGTCAGAGGAGGCACTTGGGGTGGCACGGGCACATTCCCTGCTTTCTGTGGAGCTGTGGTGTAAGGGGAATGTTGAAGTGGGCTGGTGTTGGAAACATAGCTGCCGTTTTAAGGTGAATAATAGATCTTGGCTGAAAATAACTCTGTTTTCAAGTTTAAGCACCTAAATTATCTAGATATTTAGGAAATTTTGTGAAGAACCTAGTCTAAGATATTCAAGTCCTTTTCTTCCCTTCAAAAGAATGCTCTGTTCCTGTAATAATAACTCAAACACCGATTATCATGCATTCTCCTGCTGCAGTTTATCATGACAATAGGATTACCATGCATTTGCTTACACATTTCTTAAAAACCAGCCCTAAAAATTCCCACTTTAGCCATCAGAAAGCAGACCAGTGCTTCCCTTTTAAAAATCCCAATGTGCACCCAGTCTTCGACATCACCTGTCACCTCCTAATGGTAGTAAGAAGATGAGGAATATGTTTAGTCAAACCTCATCACTTTCCTTTCTGTGGTCCTGTTCTACATTGTCTCTGTTGTTTGCTATAATTATTAACTTATATTTGCTTCCAGAGGCCCCATTTAGCTGTGTGCTGGAAATTGCTTGCTGCAGTTACTGCTGTTGCCAAACAGTCGTGATACAACTCCTCTCATGAGCCCGTTCAAAGTCTATCGAAACCAAGAGAAGGATGGCTTTACTGTACTGACCTATTTCGTACAAAGCTCATTTTGTATACCTAATGTGTAACTCTCCAGGGTTCAGAGAAGGAGCAGCATAACTTCCCTCCAGCAAGCCATAGCTCAGGCCAGCTTTCCTGCAAGAAGGATTTGCTTATGATGGGTACCTGATGGGAACACAAAGTACATTTAACACCGTCTTTTTTCTGTCAGAAAAGTTTGAACCATAAGCCAAGGTGCCTTAAACTAATGTATAATGAACTCCCTCACATTCAGTACATTCATTATAAATCCACAAGGTTTGTTTGGGGATTGAAGCAAAGAAGGTTCTATCATCTGCTGGTCACATTGGCTCCATTGATGCTGTCGTTAAGGAGATCAATGTTTGAAAAAAGATAATCAACAGCCTGACACATCAAGGCAAGAATGTTCTTGAAAAACCTTTTTGTCACACACACAAAAATAGTTGTTCTGTGTTTCAGGTAAAATATGTCTAGCATAATTCCACTTCAAATAGGATTTATGTGTAAACTTAAATATTCCATGTTGATGTTTGACTGGTTTTTTTAATGGATTTTAATCAGTAGAACAGAAATACATCCTGTGTTTTACACGTGTGTGTTGGGGGTTAGGATTTTTCCTTGTTTCCTTCTTTCATGGAATTTTGTCCCATCTGTTGCTAAGAAACAGTAACTAACTACACTTAAGAGAACAAAAGATTTGGCTAAAAGGAATAGGGGGAAAGGTGCAGCTGGATACTCCCTTACCTTGGAGGGTTTTCTCTTTGGAAGAGAAGGGCAAAGATAACTGCGAGATTTTGGCCAAGTGGTGAGGGGCTGGGCTCGGCTCCTCTCCCTCTCTTGCTCTTGGCATTGGAGCACGCACAGCCGATCTGCGGTTGCTGCCCGGAGGATTTGCTGCCGCTATAGAGCTTTTGTCCTCCCGTTGCTTCTCCTGCTGTGGGTGAGCCTTTGCTCGTTAGAGCAGCTGTTGCACTGGGACCTTATTAACACCCGATCTGACTGGAAGGGACCCTCACCATTTATTCGGGTGCCTCAGGGGAAAATCCCAGGACCTCGACCCCGACCCCTTCCTGGAGAGCGCCTCTGCCTGGCTGCGTGCAGCAGCTGCTACAGAGGAGCCCAGCTGCCGCTGCCAAGCCCCGCTGTTTTCTGCCACCGCCTCGGGCCTTTTCACTACACTCTAACCCACACCCCCGGGCTGCCGGGACACCTCGCAGCTCCTGCTACAGCTGCGGAGTTTCTGGTACATTTTCTTTGCTACTCTGGGGTCTGCTCGCTCCTGCCGGCCCAGCCGCCGCTCCGAGGTTCCTGCTACAGCCCACTCTGCCGCCCAGCCTGCCCGCCATTGCCATGTGAGGGAGGGGCGGCCCAACTCGCGCCACAGCGCCCCCTGCAGGCGCGGGGGAACCAGCGCCCCCGGCCTGCCCGGCCCGGAGCCGCCAGCGCCCCCTGCCGGCCGTGAGCGGACCTGCACGGAAGGGGAGAGGGCCCGGCAGCCGAGAGAGGCCGGCACCGCGGTCTGGTGCTGTTCGCTGCTGCCGCCGCGGTTGTTGTTTGTTTGCCTGGTCA
>VYZQ01054388.1:9298-22105 GCA_013400655.1 Mystacornis crossleyi | reverse complement strand
ATATAGTCACATAGATTTGCACATCCATTTAAATAACTTTTACATGGAAATAGATATGACTAATTTTGGTGTGATGAATGCTGTAGCTGTCCTTTCACACATTTGTGTTATAAGAGTGAAATTGTATTCACACTTTCCTTATCAAAATTAATGACATGTTTAACAGCATGTCAGTGTGATCTTTAAGTAGCTTTTAAATATAATAAAAATTACAATTTACCATTCATGTGTCAGTTTCTATACAAAAACCCTGATGGATTTAGTTCAGGATTGCCTTTTTTTCTCCACCCACTAGATGGTATTTCTGTGGCTACAATCACAAGACATGTGCTTGAGAGAAGAGAAATCTCTTGATGTGGTTTTCAAGAAAGAGATGACAAATTTCCATCAGAATTAGCATTTCCTCCAATGATGATGCTGGGCTGGGCATGAAGGTGAGTCCTCAGGATACCTAATTATTGCAGCTCCTGATAACTCACTTCAACCAGATCTGTGATCCTGTTGATCCTATTCCCCACCTGAGTGGTTGCTTGGTCACCTTTGGTTTAGCAGCTGGTTCAGAGGATGAATCTCCTTAAAAATAAATGAAGTCATATATAAGTGCTATAGATAGCTTGGGCAGCAAAGGACAAATAGGAGGCATGTAAGAGTTTTCATGAGATTTGATGTGGAGTTTGATTGTGCTCGTGGTGGGGGCCAGTGTCCCTTGTGTCACGATTTTCCCTTACACTGCCCCTGAGGGCTTGTCAGCCAGGTAAGAGTGTCTGTTCCAGCTGCTGTGCCAGCTGGCCCCATGTTGACTTCTTTGGCATGTCTGTGCCGTGCACTGATGTGGTGCAAAGATGTTGGGATTAAACTTGCCCCGAGCTGTTACGTCCACACTGTGTGTTGCAGCATCATGCGGAGATACTGGCTTGAGTCCCATCAAGAGCGTATTGCAATAGTATTGTTCCACCAGCTCTGAGAACTCTTCCCTACATTTTCTGTGGTAGGTTTGGTCATTGTTACTCACACATTTCTCATTTTTGATCATTTCAGCTCATTATTCCATTTCAGTTGTGACGCAATTACACAAACTCAAGCCAGCAAATAGTTACTGAAACAATCGCTATCAAAACCTGAGCTCCACACCAGTACTCAGAAAAGCATAACAGTTAGTGTGGTCAGCAAACCTATTACTATTAAGTTTGTTCTGTGGATTAGAGTTTCTCCTGACTGCATCTTCTCTCGTTTTGTAATGTTGCATTCAGACCAGAAAAGAATCTTATTATGGAATTACCCTTTCTAGCAAGTCACTGGAGCTCATTGCCTCCAAGGATCCTGTGGTTTCAGGACAGATACACTCAGCTAAGCTAACTGGATACATCTAAGCTAAATGGATACATGCACTAACTTGGAAGTCAACCACAATCTTGTGCTGCTGTGCCAGGGGAATTGATAAAGGACTGATTGACCAGCTTTGCCCTGAATAGGGATAATAATTTTCTTCTTAAACTTCCACCCAATGCTTTGGCAAGCAGAAAGCCTGTACTAGTGCCAAATGTGTAATTACTTCACTAACAGCGATGACATGTATGCCTGCGTGATCCTATTTTGTTGCTTCTTCTCTTGGCTATGAACAACTCCGATAATGGGAACCTCATCCCTGCATCTGTCTTTCAGCAAGGTGAGCTTTAACCTAAGCTTTGAGCAGGTTTTAAAGAGGAAGATGAAAAATACATCAAAACAACAAAAAGCAAAAGTACATGAACAGGTACTGACTTGCGCATACATGAGAACCATTGCGAGGTGGAGGTCACCTTTACTGCAAAAAGCTGCCACAGTGTCTCAGGACATTTTCAAAATATATGGATTGTGCCACATGGTGTAGTACTTATCAATCCACAAAGGCTTGGCTTCTGCCACTCTGTTCTCTATCCTATTCTATTATCTCCTCTTCTATTCCTCACCAAAGGAACACGTAGTAAACAGTTAAATAAATAAAACTTAGCAACAGATTATTCTTTCTTGCTGTCTCAGAGAGAGAGAATCGTGAATGCAATGTGTAATTTTATTTTAAGCAGCTTTCATCTATTTCTTTTGTGACCTCAATTTATAAATGTGCATGGAATTAATTCATCATCTCCAGACAGGCTCCTGAGATGAGGACTTCTACCTCTTTTGTATGTTTGAGTAAAATGTTACTGCAATTAACAGAACTCTTTCATAATCCAGTTCAGCTCTCTGCATTATTCTAATTTTTGACAGGTTTTCTTCACTGCTTGTACCTGTGTATGTACATGTATACAGACACACACATATGCATAATGTATCGAGTTAGCAAAAATATTCACTGTCATGCAGAAGAGGGGTCAGTGTCCTGTAGGTGCCATGTGCAAGTTATTTAAAATCACTCCGTCTTTATCTCCAATATTTTCTCACCTGCTTTATTCAGTAGAATACACATTTTTAGATGACCAAGCAGGGAATATATATCCTTTTTACTAAAACTTTTTTTCCCTTCTGTGCAGCAGCAGCTGCCTGCCATGTTATAGTTTTTCGTCGCTAGCAGGCTTTTTGGTTATGTGCCAAGGATTTCGTGTGGGGAGCAGGACGATTTGCATCTGAATGGTGAATGGCTGGGCGTGGGTACCCTCAGCCACACCAGGTGAGGTAGAACAGCCGCTTCCATCTCACCTGGAGTAATTAATTCAATAAAAAGTTAATTACAACGGAAGGGAAAAACAAACTTCCATATAACAGATGGTAAACTTTTAGTGTGATGAAAACTAAAAGGATTTTCTTTTTAAATACCAGTATGGTGTGCCCTAAATGGTATACAAAATTCTCTTGGTATACACTCAAGTAATTGCATATGTTGTTTCTATATACTGGCTCTGCTGTGCTTTTTGATACATATTTCCTTCTGTTTCAGATACGTGTGAGTTCCTCTTCATAAAGTTTTTCATCAACACATAGTATTCCTGGCAGAGTATACTTGTGGCTTGGTTGCTGAAGGAGTTGCAAGTCTTCCATGTCCATCCGTCACTCCTCTTCTAGAAACTGTTGAACCTGAGTCAGGACATCACCCAAATTGCATAGAGGAGCAGATGCCTTATGAAAACTGAGGCTGGGTCACAAAGAAAAGCCTTGTCCACTTCTTTATCCAGAAAGAGCCATGGCATGAAGTTTAGCCCTTACCCAAAGCGTTTGACTGACCCAGCGGGTGAGAAACTGGCTGGCCAGTCAGGAGGCAAGTATGTGGATGTTGGTATGTAAACTGGGCAGTTTACACTGGGGACAGTCCACATGCATCTTCTGCTTAGCTGACAAAAATGATTGAAAATATGGAAGAAGAGAAAGAATAATGTGTTGAAGATGGGCACAAAACTATTCCATATTAGAGATTCTCACGTGTTGATGGTAGGGGTCATAAAAGTTAAGGGGGCAGAGCTGGGCTTTTAGTTGAAATAACCTTGAGAAATTGTGTTTATCAATGCTTGTAGAATAAACTCTTTCTTGAAAAAGAGAAACAGTGTGCAGAACAGAATTTAACTGTCCTAGAATAACGTTTAAAAGACTGAACTCAAGGTTCCTTGCTGTTTTGCAAGCTAGCAACATGTTTATAATAATTACTTTCTCAAATTTTGAGAAGTGAGAGATACATATGAATGCACATGAATCGTGGAAGAATCCTGATTTTTATAAAATACTGAGCCTCCACATGAGAAAGCTGAGGTATTGACCTCAGTTCCTTCTAAGGTTGTCCTTCAGTATTAACTGCTACAACTGATCCATGATTAAAATTATTTAAAAATGAGACTATTGTGCAGGCTTAATATTTTTGAAAAACTTACCAAGTCATTCCTAGTGCATTTTGCTTTTCTTCACTTTCACTGGCTCCAGTAGAAGGTTAGGTTCTTTTCAAAAAGCCTGATGGCATCAGACAAAAAATATGTTGAGCAGGCAGAAGAAGAAAACCATTTCTGTTCTCAGTGATGAGTCTGGTCCTATACCAGTTTAATGCTTTCCATCAAGCCAACACATACAGAGCATTTATCAAAATTGAAGGTTTTCAGCTGGAAGAACTCTTTCCAAAATACTGCCAAAATTTTCCATCATTTTCAGAACTAGATCCCCAATAGCAGGGTTAGAAAATCTCGATCCTATTGCTGTCAGTAGGCAGACTCAGTGTCCTCTGTTGCATAAGGGATAAAAAGAAGGTATGTGATGATTTATTCTACAAGATAGCAATTTCCCCACATACTCCCACCCCATCTGCAGGTAATTAAAAGTTGCTGGTGTAGTTAATCACACTGATAGTGTAGACAGACTTCAACCACAGACCTGGTTGGCACTGCTGGCAGCGTTGATGGCACAGCCCAGGTGTACGTAGCACCCTCCTGGGCATCCTTCTTGCCCCTGCCTTGCTGTGGCTCCAGGCACCTCTGACAGCATGGAGGCTCTGCACCAGCTGTCAGATGAGATGCTCTGCTGTCTAAGAAATAGCAAATGCTATAGAGACACGCTATAGCAAAAGCACATGTTGTGGTTTTGCTGCAAACTACATGCTAAATGATTTTGACATGAATGTTTTACTGGTACATACAATGGGAAGACTGGTGACACTGTGTCTCCTCTCTCCAGTGCAGATTTTCTCTACTGCACAGAAGATGGCCAACAAGGAAACCTCACACAGTGAGTCTTGATGTGTGCTCTGTAGCAGTCTTGCTATTTCCTTCTATCCCACACTAAATTTAGTGAATGTTGTTTGGTTTTTCAACTGGAACAAATAAATCTGTCAGTATTTTAACTTGAGCTTGTTCTACATGTCGCAGTTAACAGTCCTTAAGCCTCTGTGTTTGATATTGTATTTGGAAGCTCACTTCATAATTATAGGTGGGGCTGTTGGGTTCCTCTGGCTACTCTGGACCTGAACCAAGGTTTGGTAATGAAGGAGACAGTTGTCTGAGGGACCCTTGCTCGATGGTTTGTCTGACAGACCTGCAAGATGTAGGTGCACAGGGCAGGGAGTTGCATGTGAAAGAGGTAACTTGCATAGTAAAGGCACTTCAACATTGCCCAGAGCAGTAGGATTCCTGTTCTGCCCTTACCATCAGATTCTCACAGTTGTTTTGAGGGATGATTTCTGATGGTGGTATCTTACTTCTTTTGTCTACCCAAAATGAGAGGTTAGAACAAGGTCAGGAGAAATACATCATGCTTAGAGATGTAAATGGTAGCACTCTGCACTTGAAAAGATCTGTGAAGAGCAGTGGCATCTCAGATCAGGTATCCAGAACATTGTTTCACATAAGATCTCAACCTTTCTCTGTCCCACTTCCTTATCTGTGAAACACAGATAATCAATTGTTGTCTCAGGAGGATATTACTAAAACAAACAAACAAACAAAAACAAACCAAGCACTGATACCTATTGAACATAAAAATGGTGAATGCACAGAAAAGATTGTGAAAAAATTATTTTAAGGTCTAAATAGAGTTCCAGCTGCAGAGCTGGAGACCTCACACAGAGTAATAAGGAGAAAGAGATATTGCAAAGTCACTCATTAAATGTGCACCATCCAGTCTGCTCCAGATAAGGTGAAATTCACTTGATAATAATAGACTTTAATTACTCACATGCTGTTGTAACACACACAGTGTGGCTGAATTAGATATGTAGATAAAATCTGAACTTCCAAACTTTCGAATGCCTGATTTTGCAACCCAAGTAATGCTACTCTGGCACAGGGAGATGGAGGGAGATAAGGTTGTTTGTGACAAAGTGTAGATTCTTATAATCGTGTGTATGATTTCTAGTCTCTCTTTGTTCCCCCTGAAACAGCCATAAGTGGATGAAACGGGGAGTAAAAAGTTTTCATGGTCATATAAAATACTGTAGAAGGGAGCTAAATTATGCCAAGACCCTACATTTTAATAGGATAGGAATACATTTTAGAAACACCTCCAGGATGTCTTGAATAATATCATTAGGCATTTGATGTGAGACATTATGTTTATTTTCTTATGAAAATCATTTGGGTTACAGGATGACCATGAGGCATTGACCAGTCTCTATTCAACAGGCCACCATGCAGGTATTTGGCAGAGGACAATCCTTGCTCCGAAGGACCATCAAACTAAATGATCCATGTTCTGAGTTGGTAGAAAGGCACTTGCTCAAATGGCTGACACGAGCCTGTGCTGTGCAGACAATGAGATGATTAACTCAGGGCATGTACCTATACGCTGTGATGTGCAGCCCTGTTGGGCTATCTTGAAGTCTAGAACAATCACATCCAGCCAATATCTTCAGACTCCTTTATTCAGCTCAGCTGTGTTGGCGAAACTGAGCAGGAGGCAACCGAGATGGGAAAGGGAAAGTAGCAGAGGCAGGATGGAGAAGCCCAGTGAGCTGAGTGAACCACGCTTGCAGCTTCTATATCAGCCTAGGGATGTGGGATAGGTTGTAAGAAGTGAAGAAAATAAAGTTACTACTGGGATGTTGGTCTTTGTGTCCTGAACATCCCATGCTTCCTATGTCCTCACTGGTGGTGGCAGCTGCAGCAGTCTGAGCTTCCAGGGACTGGGAAAACAGGCAAAATAGGCAGCTCCTGTGCTGGCTGCAGCTGCCTGCTGCCTTAGACTGGGACAGGGTTTGCTGCTGCAGCAGGGCCAGGAGGAAACAGCCCAAGCAGAGAGCTGGTTGTTCATAGTTGTGCCGAGTTCCTCAGTACTTGTTCTCTAAGTGACCCTGCAGAGCTGAGCATTGTGCCACAGCCGAGATAACACCTGCACCTCAGCACCTATAGCCCAACTCCTTTCATCTGTATAGCTAAAGATCTGCTCAGGAAAACACTCCTTGTGGCCCTCTTCACTCAAAAGGGACACTACTTGGTTGAGTTTTCCTTACAGTGTGGATTTTGTAAACTGAAGTTGCCTTCCACAGCCCTAACTGAGGTATAGGGTCCTTTGCTCCTGGTTTGTTTTTACTAAGTTGCTTTACTCTGCAATCTTATCAGTGTTCATGAAACTTTAACTTTAATGCATTTGTTTCTGCTTAAATGCTTTTTTACAAAACGCTATTTTGTTTCTCCTGCCTGAAATTATATTTAACAGTATCCAAGCTAAATTTATGCACGCACATTTAAAGAAGGAGCCTAGATATAATGCATTTTTAAGCATATGAAATATGTTAGTAATGGTACTTACAGAAAGAAAAGAAAAATTATTTTGGCTTGCATTAGTTCCATCTTTGCAGTATGCAGGTAAGTACCATACCTTTGACAGTGTAACTATATTAGGTTTGCCTCAATGCTAGCAGTCAGCCAGCCGGGTGCACAGCAGCCAGAACAGGTGTCTTGAGTAAGGGGTGCTGTGGTAGCAGGACCTTCACACACACACTCGTGTATCGTCTCCCACAGCTCATAATGGTCCATATAAATGTAGCAGAGACAGAGCAGGATAAGCATCACCCTGACTGTAACACTTGAGGAGTGGGGTATTGCTACAATTAGCAGAAATCACAAGGGAAGAGGGGAATATTAAAATGCAGACTTGACCTTGCCCTGTTCCCCCTTCTTTCAGAATCATCCAAGGAAAGGAGAAGTGTCCTCATTTGTTCTTTTTCTTTTTTTTTCCCTTAACATGTGTTTTCTGTGTCAGAACGGAAGCGGCTAAAGGCAGAAATACATCTAAAGGTGGCTGAAAAAAAAAGGTTAAAGAAACAAAGACTTCTTACAGTGTCATAACTGTAACAGTAACGAGAAAGGATGTGGTAACATCTCAAACAGAAGACTATTATTAAGTGAAAACCAACCAGCAATCAGATGTGGGGCTAGCAGACTTCTTTACTTAGCTAAAAATAAGCAAGCTGTTGTTTTTAGTTTTTCCAACTGCATTCGAAGAGTTTGGTAACACAGATAGAAAAATGAAGCATTGTTCTGGCAAAACAGATGATGCTTTGCATGGCATTTGACTGCTGTGTTCAGGATGCCTGGCTGCCAGGCTGGTTGTCAGCCTGGGAATGATCCAGCCAAGCAGGGAGGGACCTTTCCAGCTGCTGTATCCCTGTATCCCACCAGCACGTGCAGCCCTTCCTGCACTCAGCTGGTTTTGCTGTCCAGCAAACAGCAGAGGGTTTTGGGGGTTGTGGGTGTAGCTGGGGACTGTTGCCTGCTTCACTGAAGGCCTCAAGCACTTTGCCTTAGGCCTGGCAAAGTTTGAGCTCTCTGCTCACGCAGCCTCTCACCTCCAAAGGTGCATTACGTTATCCTGTCTCCAGTTACTGACATGTCACGCTTCATTCATTGATAGAAATGCCTCAGCCTTCCTGGCAAAACCTTCCTACCTGACCCCACTGGGAAGTCAGGAATTACACATTTTGCTAGTAAAACCCCCTCAGGGTCCAGCCCAGTAGCTGTCTGTGAAACAGGTGCAGGATGTGGTCCTGTGAGCAGGGTCAGCAGCTGAGAGCAGTTCTTCCCCAGACACTGCCCTGGGAAGTTGTCTTTGGCCCAAGGGTCCTCAAGAATATTCCTGTGGAACATCATGTGCTTGGAAGGAGAGAGGCAAGTCCCCTTGCTCTCCTGTGCCTACCAGCACTGCCACCAGGCTGCTGGCTTGGACTCCCGGGATTAGGGTGTTCGAGCTTAAGTTCCTTCAGGCAGTGGGAGGAAATGGAGCAAGGTCTCCTGAGTCCTGGATGAGCATTTTAAAGACTGCTTGAATGCAAAAAGCCACCACGACAGCAGCTGTGTACCACAAAAAGGAAAACTTGAATCCTGCACTCTTTCAGAGTGAGGTGTGAGCTGTGTGTGCTCAGCAGGAAGAGCCACGTGCTGGGAAATGGAAGCCAGAGGAGAGGGGACACTGCTGTGGAGAGCCAGAGGAAGAGGAAAGATTTAAATCCCACCTCTGTCCCCAGGACTTTTTGCTGGACAGTCTCTTGAGTGCAGACATCTCCCCTTCCATGGGCTCTTGTTTTCAGTGCCATTCTGGGGCACCTGAAAAAAGGGAAAAGGTGGAAGGATGGTTTGCACTCTCTAATTGCAGGCATCTCACTTAGATCTGAGTGCACCTGTTAGATACCAGAACCTGCCTAAGGAAACTCAACTGGGCACTGCCAAGCACCTCCTAGGCAGCTCAGTGACTCATGAGGACTGGACTGATTCCTGGGTTCAGGCTTCCACAAATGAATAGCTGATAGACCACACCGTTGTGCATCTTTGTTCTTTTTTTTTTAAATCTAATTTTTTAAAGCTATTTCAGTTCACAATTTATACAACATGCGTAACTGAGTGTGTCCCTGTCCCAGGGCAGATCTTAGTAGAATAAGTACTATTAGGGTTGTGAGGCACATGGGTCATGTGAAAAGAGGAGGCAGAATGCAGAGATACTGCAGACAGAGCCACACATTTCTGGCTTTTTCACTGAGAAAATACTTCCACTTATCATCAGACAATATAGTGCACCAAGCAGATACTTTCCCCATGAGAAAATCTAAAGCATAAAAATAGCTGTCAAAAAATATAAGGTCCAGGTTGAGGCAAAACACTTGCCAGTGTCAGACAGGAGCAACTTTGCATGCCTGTGTAGAGTGAGCTGGGATCCAGACCTTACTGTGAAATATTTCTTGTACAGGAGAGCATTTTTAAAATCCACTGAGTCCATTTCATCACTGTTTCAAAGAGAAGAAGCTGGATTCCAGCATATTTTATCAATAAAAGATCATACATACTCAGCAGTGTGATTTTTTTTTTTATTGCTTTACATCATCTCTGGGGAAAGTATTTACCTCAAGAACTATTTACTATTTTGCCAGATGATGAGTAGTACTTGTACTTCTTTTCATTGTGTCCAAGACATAACTTTGCCTTATTTGCATCTACTGACTAAATGGTTTAATTAATTTTGCATTGTGCTTACTGACTAGTTTTAATTAGCAGTTAAATCAGTTAAGTTAACGAAAAAATGTAGGTGTTTACATGAATGCAAACCATGATGGGTTCTCAGGGCTTGAATCGAAAAACGGTTCCACACCATTGGTGATGAATTCCTGCAGGCTTTATACAGGAACTTCACATTCCTCCTCCCCCAACAACAAAGAGTAGGGCTTTATGATTCATTAACTGGCCCAGGCTTTCTTTTTCTCTTTCCTTCCTTGCTGATGTGGAGAACGAGGAATCAAGGCAGATCAACTGGGGTTTCAATGCATCATTTTTAGGGCATGCGCTCAATGCTTATGCAAGAAAGGACAAGACTGTCTTTGGGTTAGTGTGTGCAACTGTGTCTCCCTCCAGTGTCCAATTCCAGCCATTATGACTGCTGTCATTATTTTTAGCCACTTATTTTTCTGTTGGCTGGGAGTTTGCTTACATCTGGCCAGAGTGGGAGTCATGAAAATTGGATTTTATGACAAGCAACTTCTGTATTCTGCTGTCAGCCAGACCCTGCTAATACAAGCACAGTGCTACGAACATGCTATAAGGTCTTATTTCTGTAGTCACTGGTCTTATATATGCTTATATAACAAGAAGCCTTCTTATAAAAGAGATGCCCTCCTTCTGGGGATGTTGGAACAAGTACCAGTGGGTACTTTATTGTCTTATTTTGAATTAAAGGTGCAGAAAAATTCAGGATCAATATGACCATACTCCACACCAAACTCACACAATTTGGAAGAAAATCTCCTGATCGTTTGTATAAGAGCTATGATTTGCCTGTACTTAAATATCTATGTTTGCCCCCTCTCCTGGCTGTCATTAAGTTGAGCTCTTCCCCATAGGGTGTAATAAAGTCTGTGCTGCATCAACTCTTATAGGCAAGATACACAATAGATGAGGATAAATTTGTTCTGAGACTACAGTTACCTTACTCAGCTTTCCCAATAACCTTACCCAAAAGGGAAGATCAGAGACAAGAAGATAATTAGTGAGATCATCAAGAAATGACTTCATAAGCCCAGGCCTTTCATCTGGAGGAAGCTGGCAACGTGCCGCCCTAGAAGAAGGTGTTATTTCACTAGTAACTGTAGATCAAAGTCATCAGGGATAATTATTTGAGGAGTTAAGTAGATAATCAGTTTGGGAAACAAAAAAGAAAACCAAAAAACCCAACCTCGCAGTCCTTGGAGCCTGAAGAAAAATTAACTGGAATGCGTGCTGTCTGTAGTTTTGTTCTAAAATTAAATTTAATTTCATAAATGTAATTTCATAAGCTATTCATCAGATGTCTTGTTGAGGGACCCTGTGCCAAACTCATGTGACACAACTCTCTTCCCAAGCCTCAAAAGCAGAATAACTCTTTCTTGTTTTTCCCTGTGCTTTACCTATCCCATGGAAATGGAGCCCAGTCCCATCCTCATTCATGGGCACTCTGCCTGCAAATCTCAAAACAAGATTAAACTTCTTTTGTTAGCAATTCCAGTCTCCAGTGCCGCCCATCTGACACTGTTTAGTGGTGCTTACACTCACCATGAAGAGAAAATGAGGTCATAGACGGGAAACCTGTTTCTCTGCAATTTTGAGAAAACATGTCTCGCTCATCCCATAAATTTGATGATATAGTTGTGTTTGGGATGCAGGTGAGTGCTCCACGAGCCAGTGGGCTCCCCTTCTCAGATGTCCTCCCGTGGTAAATTCTTCCTTTAATGCCATCCTGTTATGTGTTCCCCCACATCAGGCATTTACGTTAATCAGCAGGTGTCAGGAGGCAGCAATGCTTACCCAGTGCAGAGCCCACTGCTCCCACAGCCCCCTTCACAATGGTCTTGAAATGTCACTAGTGTTGAGTCATTAAAAAATCAAATTCATCTTTTAGACAAAAATTAAAGGCAAGTAGTTAGGGGACTTAATTCTGGTCTTTGTTGGTTTCAGTAGCACGAGAGAAGAAATATCATCCACGGACTCTTGGTCTTTTACTGATTTTCTGTTTGTTTATCTAACTGTTGATTCAGGAGTCATGTGGATATATGAGGGAAGTGTTGTTCCTTTATCTCCACAGAATATAAATGGATGCTTTTTAAATTTGTGATTTCACACCGATTTGTGAAGTCTTGTACCATATAGTTGCATCTCTGATCAGAAATGTATCACCTGGTACTTGGATTCTTTTGGTGTTACAAAGCAAACTTGTTGTCTAGAATAGATCACATGAGGGCACTGCATAGCATCATTTACAACAATGCAGGAAGTTGAAAAGAAAGGCTCAATCAACTTCCAAAGTTAGCAGAGCTTAATAGGCCAGCCTTTCATTAAGTGAATTCCTAAATGTTGAGCAAATTCTTTCAGATGTAGGCAGCTAATGGTTCAGGATGCATGTGATGCACTTGTCATTACACAGACACTGATAAAAATCCTTGAAGCTACTTTTTTTTTCCCCAGAAAGTTCACATAAGTAGAAGAGAGGAAAAAAAAGAGACTTCTCTTCAGTGGTTTCTTTCATGTCACAAGAAGGAGGGTCATGTGTTTTAGTTTAACTGATACATTCCAATAAAATGATTTTCAAAGGGACAGGACAAATAATGACCGTGTTACACATGGTCACTGGTGCACATCAGATGGAGCTACTTTTCCCATACACAATATACTTGTTATTTTGCAAGCTGGTTGTAATTAATTTAAAATGTCTTTTTATTTAATTTTATCGAATAAACTAATATAATGACCCAGAGAAGTCTTTATGATTGTTAAAATTTTGACGAATTATTTTAGTCTCCATTTTCATTTTAAAAAAATCAAAAATGCATGTCATTATCCCACAAAGTTCCTATTAAAAAAAAATCTGAAAGACAAGTCTTCTAATCTAGGCCACATTATTTTTTTT
>VYZQ01054387.1:0-16606 GCA_013400655.1 Mystacornis crossleyi | reverse complement strand
AGCAAAAAGCATTATGGCATCGACTGGAGTGAGCAGACAGTGTGGCACAGTCCAGCAGCTCACAGGGCAGGGAAATAATGCTCTGTATTGAAGATGGAAGCACCAGGGGTACCATGTACAGCCAGGGGAGCAGCCCATATCCTGGGCACCTGGCTTTGCCTGCTATTGGCTCACATGCCCTCTGGCTTGGCTATATGTGAAAGTGACCCTGGTTAATGGCAGGCACACATGGTGAGCATGGGCAGGGACAGCTGAGAAAACAAAGAAGGTGCCAAACCCTGCAAGGTGACCTTGTAAAAGAAAAAAAGCCCAGCAAACAAGAACCCTAAGTTCTCCGTCACAGACCTGCTTTTGGCAGCAACATGTGTAAGAGACTGGAGGCTCACCAGGCCTTGTGCTGATCTGTCAGGGAGGTTGCTACCCACCACAGTACGGAGTGAGCCTTCTAGCAGCTAGGGGACCACAGTCACCCCTGCTGGCCACGGAGTGCACACTAGGAACTAGGCTGAGTGGTTTCTGTGGTGAGACCTTCCTCTAAGCAGAACACCCCAGGCTAGCAGTCTTTCCAGGCTTGAACTGCTGCTTTTGACACCTGGCTGGACACAAGGTGCATCACATAAGCCGTTTCTTGCACTTAGAGCATTTAAGATGAGACTGCAATAGCAAAAAATGACACTGTGAGACTCTGCAACTGCAGAGCGTGAGATATAGGATGGCCAGAACCAGGGGTCAGCAGAGAAATCCAACTTTCCTGCTGAATATGAGATAAACCACCATCACCAAAAAGAACCTACTCATGGTCCCCCACCTCTGTGTCCAGGGCAGTGAGACACAGCAGAAGAGCCTGGGATGTCCCAGTTTCAAAGAGTCCTCAGTGACAAAATGTTCCTCCCTGCTGATTCCTGCTCAAGATTTGCAGGATGATGCTCATGTGGAAGTAATAAGCACACTCATGTGTGTAAAAACAGAGTCTTGAGCTTGAGAGGTTCCAGACCTCTTAATACACTGCAGGCATTCTTCATACAGGTGGTATGGATGACACTCTACATTTGGTGAACAGGGAAACTAAACATGGCAGATGATGTAAAGAAAATTACAGCTTTAAACTTTCCTACTTAAAAAACCTGTATGGTGAGTTTTTAATATGTGAGAGGGCCTTGTGGGTGATGTGGCACTTTTCCAGTGACAGGTGTAGGTGTTAAAATTGGGTTCATTAGTAACTAGGCTTGATCTTAGTCTTGAAACTGGTCTGTCTTACAACGAGTTACCAAAAAGAAATCAGGTGATGAAGGTTGATTATCCTCCTGCCATGGGGACGTGGATGGTTGCATCTTTACTAAAGGTTAGGTCTTGCCTGGGGAGGCAACTTCAGAAAACAGTGAAACCATTTATTTTAAAGTTTATAAAAGTGTATCACTACACAATGAAAGATGTGTAATTGTTAACAATGTGCTTTTAAAAGTAAGGAAGCCCCCTAGATGGGCTTCAGGACAATTTTATGACCAGCCCAACAAAATCAGAACAAGGTCCTGAAAGAGCTGCCAGTGATACTCCTGATGAAGGATGCTGGGGTAGGTGATGACAGGTAGCACCCACCAGCTGGTCTCCTGACTGGGCTGGGAGAGTGCTGCTTGGGCTCCCTTACTAACACCAAGGAAAACATCCCATTCTCCCTGACTGGGGCAGAGGCAGAATCAATATGAGTACAGCAGAAACTGCAGGCTTATTGTGCTGCCCCAGACTTGCAGGGACTGGGCAGGGACTCTGGAACACCACCTGTCATGGGATCTTGCAACCTCTTGATTTTTTCTTCCCCTCTATTATCTTTATCTTATTCCAAGAAAATAACTTCAATGACCAGATCAGCACTTCTTGGAAGGGAAAGATGCTGTTCCTCAGTGAGGGCATTGGCTGCCAGAAGCTAACCTCATCCTTGATGACACGAACAACAAAGGATTCTGAAATTACAAAGAAAAAAGGGGTTTTATAAGCTCTTTACAGGAGCTTATTGAAACTGGGAATACAAAATGCTGTGGGAGTTATTTTCCAGGATATGAAATAAATAGCTGTAGCTGTAATAAGATTAGCAGAAGCTGAGGAATGTGTGTAATGTTATTGAGGACAGTCTTCTAATTGCTGTAGAATCAGTTGGAGGACTGAATACAGACATCTGCAGGTTATAGAGAAAGGTTACGCACAAAGGAAACAGGAGTCTCAAAAGCAGAAAGCAAGATTTGGAGACTAAAAAAATCCTATTGGTATTACCAAGATAAAACATCTTTAAAAAATGGTGTCATGGGTTTGTGGTTCCAGAAACTGGTAAATTGGTCATTGCCTTTTTGGCTGCACTGCCTGCAGGTGCATGAGTACATGGCAGGGCAGACAGCCAAAATATCAGCTGAGAGGACACCTTGGTATGGAGGTCTGTAGGTACAGTGCATGACAGATCCAAAGCATGGAGCTGCTATAGGGGGTTGAACAGCCTTCTTTGCACATTTAGGGTGGGAAGGGTAAAGAAGTATCTGAAATGACATCGGAGGGGGTGGTTGAGACAGATGGATGTTAATTGTTTTCAGACCTCTCGGAGTCTTGTGCATTGCCTGTTTGGGTCTCATGCAATTCATATTTGGGGTCTGTTCCCATTTTGGAGAAGAGCAGGAGCACAGCTGTGGAGAGACATGGGGAGACTGAGCCTGCTAGTGTTACTGGACCTAATGTTCGTGATGCACTGATGTCTTGCTCCACCCACAGAAGAGAAAGCAAGCATTGCAAAACTTCAAATCTGCAATTTTCCTACTAGGGGGTTGCAGATAGATGCTGAAAATGAGAAAGGAGTGTAAAACAGGGGCTATTGAGAAAAGAATTGTGCATGCTGCGAGCATGGAGGGCAGCACAGCAGTAAACAGAGAGTTGACATCTCCTGACACATCCTTGCTGCTCTTGCTATAAAAACAAAAAGAGTTAACCAAATCGTGTGCCTTGGAAGAAATAAAGAAGACCTGCAAGAAATATTAGATAATAAAGCACCAGGGCCAGATGGGTATGCAGCTGATTTTATAGAACATTCTGTGGCAAATTACTTCCAATTGTAAATAAATATTTTAATGCACTTAAAAAACCAAAATGTTCTCCCCTAACTTAACTTAGCCCACCAGAAAAAAATCCCAAAGAAGTGTAGAGTGTACAAATCTATTTTATTATCTTGCATAGTCTACAATAATTTTAAAATTAATTACTTTTATATTAGGGGCCAATGTTATAAGATTTTCTAAGTGCAAGTTTTCCAGAAGCCACTGCTCTCTTCATCACAGCATGAACTGAGTATGTCAGCTTTGCTGTGGCATTAAAATTTGATTGACCAGGAGCATCTCAGCAGGGGATTCAATTTGCCTCCTGCAAAAGCAAGCCGTTCGCTCACCCAGTCGCTTTCTCAACCTATATACTTACTGGAGGACCAGCAATTACCCTTTTCCACTGGTATTCTGGGTGTGGTATCAAGAGTGTCCCACTCTTGCCTTGTCTGTGTCAGAGCCCCATGGGCTCTGTGCAGCCCTGGTGAGTGCCAGTGTGGGATTCTGAAAGTGCTGACACAGAAGTTCACAGCAGTGGACACCAGCTCAGTGCGTAGTCAATAAAGCCTTTGTGTGGAGCTAGAAGTACACTGAGTGTGCAGTATTTGGGGTAGAGATGTGCATGCCATTCCTCGAAGTCTTGCAGTAGTAACGGGCTTTTTATCAAGAAGTATTTCTGAATTTTAGATTTTACCAGCCAAACTCAGATTTTCTATCTGTGTAAGATGAAATATATCCCCATATTTATCCATGTGTAGTTTGCAGAACCATTTCTGCCAGAGGTGAAGACTTTGAACGACGTTACTCATTTACGAGAACCTGGGACCTTGTTCAGCATCTTTGTTGTACTGTACGCGTATTTCATGTACATCTCTATTAAAATGTATTTGTTTGATATCGGTTGCCATGGTGTATATATACATATTCTTGCAGATACAGACACACAAATGAATATGTGTGCATAAATATGCATGCTATTTAAACATCTATTTAAAATAAATGAATAATTATTCCACTTAGGCATAATTTCAAATAGCAGTGTCAACTTTAAGATTATGAATTTCTGTGTGCTTGGAGAACACTTCTCCTGTGTTTATGCTTGCTCTGCAGCTGCAGCACAGGCACTAGCACAGTGAGGTTTATTGCAGGAGGTGAGCCCGGCTGACTCACTCCATTCAGAGGGCCATGGTGTCACTGTCACGTGCTTAGGCAGAGGTACTCATTTGCTATAGATGTGGTGTGATTGCTTCTGGTGCAGGATGACCTTGGTAGCTCTGGTTTCCAGATTCAAACAGGTGCCCACTTGGGGCAGAATATTTCACCCTGACAAAGCTTATCTTCTTGGCCTGGGATCTGGTCAGAAGATACAAACAATGCAAACTACTTGTGGTGAGTTACCAGAAATGCCAGTAGTTTTTGGTGTTGGCTGTCCTAAAGGCCCAACTTGGCTTACCATCTTCAAACACACATCTGTCCCTTTGAAGAAAGGTTTGACAGATAAGATGCTAAACTGGCCTGAAGGCATATGATTGGCAGCCAAATTCTTTACGCTATAAAAGTCCAGCATACTTTCATTCATTTAGGTTCTTCCACAGGCTTGAAGTATATGGAGTTTCTCCCATGGATTCAGATGCCTCTTCATGGTTACCTCCCAGGGATTGATGTAAAGAGAAAGAAGTATTCCATGAAAAGAAGTGTGGTGAAATACATCAGAACTTCTACCTAATGTTTCTTTTGCTAGCTTTAATACATAATTGTTTTGCCATTTTATGTCATAGGTGAGTAGTGTTTTTAGCTTTTAAAAGTAAGTCTCATTCAGATCTGTCTGTTAATTTCTCTTAAAAAATAACCCATCTTTTACAAATGTATCTGACTTGCCATCATTAAAACTTGTGGGACATGGCTGTCAAAACTTAAACCATTGACAGTCTGAGGCTAAAATGACATCCAGCTGCCCCAAGACTCTTCTCTCTGAGGAGGAGTTTAGAAAGAAAGGGCTTTTCTTGGCACCTTGTGACTCAGTGACAGGGATTCTTTAATAGACTTTGTCTGAAGCTCCCACTTCATCCACAACATCCACCTGTGAGCAGCCAGGGCCAATGATTTTTGCTCGAACAGGAGACACATGAAATCTGCTGTGGAGATGTTGCTCTCTGCTATGCCAGGCAGCAAACTCATCTCTAAGTGGGGAGGTAATATTTTGATGAGGCTTTTTTTAATATCCTCATGACCACATGCTAAGGAACACCAAGATGTGCTCTGAGTCTTCTGTACCTTTTACGTTCTGATTTTTTTTTTTCATGGCTCCATTAAGACTATTAATAGCATTTTTGTTTATACATATTTTACCTAAGTGAATGTGAAATGAAAGCAACACTGTCGTGGTCAGCGATGTCTCCACATCATGTATGGGCACCCTCTGCCTTGCTCCAGGGCTGTGTTCTATGCTGTGCTTTTCACACTAAAGCATGCTGAGAGGTCTTTCCAAACCACAACAGATCTTTCTGAACTTTAACAGGAAGTATTTCTCAATGCTCCTGCAGTAAAGGCAGACTCTTAGTTTCTTAACAGTACTTCTAATGGGCCGGTGAGGTAAATAAAAATTACCAATATAATTCTAGAAGTGGCTACAGCATGACTTTTTATTGCCTAGCAATTTGTGACCTAGGACATCTCAACACCTCAGATCTCCGGGAAATTATGTTCCCCGCTGAAGCTGGGAGTAATTTTTTTCAGTCATTTCTAGGTTTGTAAGACAAAATCTAGGACTGATTCAGGGTAAAACACTATCTTTAGGGTTTTATGTATCAAGGAGGAGGAAGGGAAGTATTTCTGTTGTTTATTTGATACTTTGGCAGCTGTATAGAGGTATCTGGAAGCCTTTATGACCAGTCTAAAAGAGAAAATATGTTTCTAACATGTAATAGCTTCAGCACAATAATTTTTTTTTCACATCTTTTTTTCTGATATTGCTGTGCTGTGCTTTCCTCAGTAGGTGGCAAACTTCACAAGCTGTATCTGGATGGATTTTTTTTTTGCTGACCTTTAACCTTAGATAAAATAACATGTGCTGGGAAAGCTTTTTTTGGACCTCATCCAAATAATATTTGTGCTCTTTCACTTGCCAAAAAGGAGCCATTATTGCTCCTAATTAAAATATTTTCTTTTCCGAACTGATCTGTGAAAAGCGTATAGCTGCTGCAATGGAGTATTTACTTTCTGTCTGTACTACTCTTTGAGATTACTGAATAAGCAACTGGAAGAATGCCCCCTTTTTTGCTATTTAAAAAACAAAACAATGTATCTATGAAACACAGGCCTGGTTTGCTGATACCACAGATCAAGCATTAGTTAAAACAAGGAAGAAGTGCTGCCTTTTTTTTTGAATAATAAGTATCAACTGGTGCTACCTCTTGTTTGGTATCATTATTAAGTGTGAGGGAGTACAGGCATTCTTCATACTACAGAAACAAGGATCATCTTCAAGAAACTTAAGAGGTCCCTCTGGCATATAACAAAAAGGACTCCAGTGTTTCAGGAACCATGGAATCCAATTCAAGAATGACACAGAGTAAGCAGGCAGGTGAAACAGAGAGCAAGATTTGCCTTGGAATGGACCAGTGATATTTCTGCTCATCATCCACAGGCTTTGCAGAGGAACCTGTCTCAGGAGCACTTGGAAGGAAAAACGTGGATATCTGATGCACAGGGACACTAAGAAAAGAGCTGAAAGCACAAGGGGCTGTGGCCTGGCTCTTTTCAAAAACCCTGGAAATACTTATCATCACATTTACAGTGCAAGACACTGTGCATGTAATGTGCGTATTTTTTGTGTGGATATTTTTTCTGTGGTGTTTCTTCACTAGGAAGAGAGAGTGAAGAAAACTAGGGAAAGAAACAAGAAGCAGTAGACAGATTTTAACATAAAATTTGAAAGGAATCAGGGAGGTTCAGTCCCTGGGATGACTGTTTGGTTGAAACTGTTGTTGCAGCTGTTCGGCTTGTTCTCAACGACATTGAATTTAGACAAAGAACAAAGGCCCTCTATTCCACTGCAAGCAAGTCCTCTGTGGGAATATTTCTGAGTCTGTGAAAAAGAGATTGCTTCCTCATTAGCAAGAATGAAGTGTGCTGGGGGGAAACACTGAAACCAGACAAATTGTAAAGGAACTGTGGTCTGAACTGGAATTTGCTCTTCTGAGTGGTAATGATGACAAGCCATGCATCTGCTGGCAGATCATTTCATTACTCTGTGCCTGTTTTATTTGCATTTCCAGCCATGAGATCCTGAAACAATAATGGGAGTTGTTTTAAAATCCAACATCTGCTTTTTGAACTGGAGGACCCAACCTGCAGCCTCCATTTAAACGGAGGAAAGCATATTGGCTTTCTGTGGGAGAACTCTGTTAATCCTTTTCTCATCCTCAGATCAAGGCTTTACTCTCCTTTTCAGCCCTTGCCTGCCCCCTCCTTCTCCCCCGCCATGTATTTCTTCATGCTTTAACCAGCATGCTCAGTAGTTCTATTGACATAATCACCTTTGTGATCGTATACACAATCCAATACCCTGTTTTCTGTCTCCTCATTTGTGCTTTCCCTATACCCTGCATATTCCTCATATAACCTGTTGACCCTGTCTGAATTTGTGTTCATCTTAATCGTGTTATCTCCCAAGGTTTAAGATGAGATTTCCTCTCCATATTCTGACCCTATTGTTTCCTCCTCTTTTTCTCCATGGACTTTCTGCATGCAACCAACTCTTCGTTTTCCATCTATGCCCTCAACTCAGGATGTGGCAGCTATATTTCCAGGGGGAAAACTGGTCCCTAACAAAGCAAAGCAAAACAGTAAGCACTCACAGCTTTCCTGAGTAGGCAGAGAGATCTTTACAATAACTCTGTTTGGGCTAAAATGGGAGACTAAGATGCACTGCAGTAAGGAATAAACAGTACTGTAAGGGAAATACAAATCCAGCATACTGCTGCGAGGAAAATGTTCCCCTCCTAATCAATAAGAGAGGCTCAAAACACAGAAATGGGGAAAGGTTTTGCAATCATGGTCCTTAAGGTCTGCCTCTGACTGTTGTTATAAGAAGAATGAGAAAGCTTGAACTTTATAACTCACCACCTGGGAAGAAAGTGGAAAGCAGAGATGATGCCTGGATATCATGGTTTGACATGTCCACAAGCATCTGGGACACCAGGCCAGAAGGGAGGCTGTATCCTTTCAGGGCAGTCCCTTGCAGCCAGCTCTAGATGAAGAAAGGAGGGCCCTCTGGCTCTGACTTAGCTCCTGCAGTCAGTTTGTCAGGCAAGATGAAGCAGATACATAGAGGCATGAGGAAAATGGATATCAAACCCAAAGACTTGCAAAAATGTTGGTGATAAATTTCCGGGAAGGGTGGAAGGAGATTGACGTACATGTGTGGAACGGAATACTGAGAAAGATGACGGTAAGGAGGCACATCTACTATTGTGGAGCTCATGTTGAAGAGAACCATGTCTCTTGGGAAGCCCCGCTGTGAGAGTCTTGGGAAATACAATGTGATTTATAGGATGGAAGGAGATGGTGGGGACTATGGAAGGGAGAAAGACTGAACATAACTTAAAATATTTTCCTGAGGGTTTAGCTGAAGTATACTCGCCTGCCCATTGATATCCAACCAAAAGTGCTTGGTTTCTTTCACTCTCTCGTCATTTCAGGCACAACCCTAGGTCCCTCAGAGGGCTGGGTTGAGGACTGTGCGGACCAGAGGTTTACCCAAGCTCAGCCACCGCCACCTGTCACTTGTGCCTACACTGAGCTGCACACACGCCAGTTGTGGGGCAGTGGTGGGAGAGAGGGGAGGTGCGCAGTGTTGAGGCTCCAGCCCTGGCTCCTTGTGGCATAGTCCTGTGGCTACAGGAGTCATCAGCCTACCCAGACTTCACCAGTGTTGAAGTCCCATGTTCCCTGCCATGAGAAGCCGTATCAGGCTCCAGGGGTCTAGGTATGTCTCCCCTCACACTGACCATGATCTGCTCTTCTGGCCAAGGCTACCAGAGCTTCACAAGGTGCTGGCTCGAGTGGGCCTCCTTTCCACCATGGCACAGGCTTTGGGCTGACTTTTACAGCTGACATCAACAGCGTAGTTCCTGCCCACGCAACCTCTGCCTGTTGATGGAACAAATTGAAGCAATATACACTGCTCCCACATGCCATAATCTCTTTCCTCTGCACGCTGTCCTGGCAAAGCTAACATGTTTACTGAAGGAGGGAAAATTGAGAAATTCTGATGGGTGTTTACTGACATCCTGTGCAACCTGATGGGCTCTGTGCTGGAGAAAGGGCATGCTTAGCCTGGGCTCCATGGGGGTTGAAGACAGAAAATGCAACTAGCATCACAATGAAGACTTTTTCTGCCTTACTGGGCTGTGTGATTTGCAGTGTGTAATGTCACACACAGTTGAATGAATGTTGACTCTGAGGCAAATAGTCTTTTCATGTATGTCTCATTGGTATCCCAGGAATTTAAGTCTTCTTTTCCAGTCTGTGTGTTAGCGTATGAGAGAAACAGTTGAAATTGGTACACTGGTACACCTGTGACTGTCTTTTACCATCTGTGGTGTTTGTTTAAATATATTTCAAAGTAATATTCCGAATTTAGATGACTTTCAGAAGTCCTGATACATTTTGTTTGGCTTATTGTGTTTGGTGTTATTTGTTTGTTTGTTTTTAATGGATAATCCTCATCCTTCAGTTTATCTATTAGCTGTGCAGTCTCTGCAAATTCAGAGTCATGATCAACTGATTGCCAGTTTTCCTTGTGAATCTCAAGCATGCCTCCTGTCCTCTGCTCCAGCATTCCTGGGATTTCAGGATCCTGTTTCCTCTCTCACTTGGATATCTGATCTGGCTATGTTGCTGGAATTTGAAGCATGAAAGCACAATTGCAAGTAAGTTATTGCTAGTCTGGTTGTAATTTCTCTTGTGATTTGTAGTTATTATTCATGGCTCAATTGACTGCTCTTCATCCATTAATAATAGAGATGCATCATTCAAGTAATGAAACTATTCACAAGGCACCTGGCTGGTCATTTATAAGATAGAAGGCTTGCAAGCAACATTTTTAGTTTCCTGTGGAATTTCATTATTTCANATTTCTCTTGTGATTTGTAGTTATTATTCATGGCTCAATTGACTGCTCTTCATCCATTAATAATAGAGATGCATCATTCAAGTAATGAAACTATTCACAAGGCACCTGGCTGGTCATTTATAAGATAGAAGGCTTGCAATTTCATTCTCTCATGCAAAGACCAGGAAAAGTCAGTTTGCAGAAAATCTGTAAAGGAATCGGGAATTACATATAAATTCAGAAGGAATGTCATGAAACGTATTCCCATTAATACCAGTAATTTCTCCATTGGGAAGAGATGTTCTGGCAACTGTTTTTAATTTCTCTGGAATGGCTTTGTTCTGCACACATTCTGTAGAAGGCCTCAGTGTTCCACTGAGTTGCACTCTTTACTGTTAACCTTTGTGCGAATTCTCTGCATCAGTTCTTGTGACCTTTCCTAGGATTTTTAGATAATTTGAGAAAATTATTTTATAGTTAGTAATATTCAAATTAGTAATTATTCAAAATATATGCAGGTTTTAATAGAAAGACCTGACGAATAGAGTAAATGTTACAATTATAACTAGAGGTATATTAGGGGTGAAGTATATTAGGGGTCACTACTTAAAAAGCAGATTTGTACAGGTGCTTTTTTGGGACAAAATGCTAACTAGTGTTGGTGCATTATGGTACTCATTTGATTGACCTAGTGTAATTGGGAAGTAATGGCAAGAAATAACTTCACAATCATAGTTTCACAAATTAACACTCAATATATGAATTCTTTTTAGGGCCTTTTATCCCATGCACCTTGGTGAGATAAAATGTTTCAGTGTTATCCATCTTTCTGATTTTGACCAGTATATTTTACTTGAAATTTGCTATGAAGAAAAAACAAGCACCCAGTTGCCACGGTTAAAATGCAGGATAATGACTTTGTAAGGTTTGAGTGCTTATGGTCTTCTGACCTCCTGCCATTGCGTTGCCTCAATACTTCCTGGAATCTGATATGGAAGACAAAATTTACAGCCAACAAGCCTTGTATTTAGCTAGAGACTGGCTTGCTTACCCATAATTTCATTTCTTCTTGTCAGAATTCCATTTTCTATTAAGCAGTCAAGCTCAGTCATCCAGGACAACTGGCAATATAATTTTGAAGCTTTTACTCCCTCAGTTCCCACTAGCTGGAGGTCTTGCTTGTTAGCTAGTAAAATATTTTCTGGTCTGCGGGGTGGAGGAGGAGGAAGTCTTGTTGGCATTGTTCTTTTATTACAACCTGGAGATGTTATTCTCTCACGCATTTTCCCAATTCCAGTGTTAGGTGGGAATCACTGCCCTCTCAGTGGGAGTTCTCGCTTTGTTCACTGCATGCCTCTAGCAAGTGCTGCAACTGCACTGTAATCTTGCTTGGATTTGTTCATCAGTTGATGAAATCTGTGCTATATAGTGAGTTTAGTCCTCCAATGAAGTACTTTTACAGAAGTTGTTATTGGGCCTACCAAAATTTATATCATCAGGTAAAACAATTTCAAGGTCTGTCATAGATGGTTGCTTTTTTTATGGCAGATATTTCACTGTTCACTTATGACTTCAGAAGATAATGTGACATCTGGGGTTTTCATGCAGAAATTTTCAGGAGAACAAGATTTTCAGTGGCGATTTCTTGGTTGTCTCTGAGCAAGCTTGAGATTGGAGTTTTCAAGGTATGTGCACAGTACCTGTTATTCACAGCCTGGCCTCTGATACCCATCTGGAAAAGTTCAGAAATACTTAAGGCAATAACATTGAATCTTATTACATACATCGGGGTTGTTTGAATTTATTAAAGAGAAAATATTGCCCTCAACTAGTACTGAAATCTATTTGCCACTGTGTCTGGCTGTGTCCACAAAACTGAGAACAAGAGTGGTGGGGTGGGGTTGACATTCCAAGAATCTTCTCTTGCATTTGCTTCCTGCATCCTTTGTGTTTAGGAGCAGTTTTAGTCAAATGTCCCCAGCTCTGGCAAATGTTCATGATCCCCACAGCAATCAAATAATAGTGAGAAACAAGAAATGGTACTCAGGTTGGCATGAAAAAGTAATCTTTCTGTAGTTCCAATTTAGCTGTGATTTTCTGTCAGTTTGATTTTGCTTATGATTACCCTCAATAGATATTTTTCGAAACTAAATAGGACTTGGAGAAGGAAAGCAAGTAGATTAACAAGAAATGGAGAAAGAAATTGTTGTTTTTATCTAAAAGCATCTTGAAAATAGCCGTAATCAGTTAAACACTGCCAAGAGCAGTGTTTTAAATACTAGAGCTGCAATTTACTTGAGGTTTTTTGGTGGTGTGGTTTGTTGTTGTTTTTTGGTTTTGTTTTGGGTTTTTTTGTTTGTTTTTGTTGTGGTTTGGTTTGGTTGATTGGGTTTTTTTTGTTGTTTTTTTTTTGGTGCGTGTTTTTGTGGTTTGTTTTTATGTTTGGTTGGTTGTTTGTTTAATATTTTTGTTTCAGAGAGTAGAAAAGTTCCTAAGTTCTGTACTGGAAATCTACTGCAACCGGACAATATGTTTATGTGACTTTTCAGCTACATCTCCAAATGTAAAATATCTCCATAAAAATGAGAAGACTTATTCAGAAGAGGCACAGGCTGAAGTTCTTCTTTCTATAGCAGAGCAAACAGTGACCCTAATAAAAAAGGAACTGAATCCCTGTTATTAATATCATCATTGGGAGCTATTTTTATTCTTATTCTCATCTTAAAAGTGTATTTTACAAAAGACTGCAAAAATAAAATGAATCTGCACTGGATCTGTGAAGGGTTTCCATCCTCAGGTGCACCTCCCACAGTGCCAAGAGTGGATGCTGAGGAAAAAGGGTAGAAAACAGAAGGCAACTATACGTTTCAGCCATTTTTGTTCCCCTTCCTGCCCTCTGTTCTGTCCAAGCTTTCCATGGACAGTTGACAACTGCAAATTCTATCGTATATTTAGCAGCTCCCAAAGACAGTGTGGTCATATAATTTTTCTAAACAGACAATAGTTTTGTGCCTGGGGGTCTTTTGTACCCAGACTCACCAGGCTGGGAAGGTGTGGAAATCTACCACAGGGTAAGAGTTTTTTTCTTTCTGCCAACTCTATGACTGTTGGAAGAATTTCTCCCCAGATGGGAGTGCATGGCTCACCGCAGTAACATTTTATTTCCATTAGCTGTAATTTTCAGTTTCCAGATCCAGTAAGAATTTTTTGTGTTTTAGCTCTTGCCAGGTAAGATATTGCTCTTGCCTCCCTTTGCCCTTCACGAAATGTAGCTGCTTGGGGTTTAATGCTCCCCTTTCTGAGATGCTTTTTCAAGAACTTTTTAAAGTGTGAAAGCCGTATGTTCCTTCTCACACAGAAGACTATTAACCAAGCCAAACCTTTTGCCAAGTGCCCTGGAGCCTGTGAGGTACTGTGTCTCTGGAGATGCTTTCCTTTTTTGTCTTTTCAGTATCTCCCTGCCTTTTGCAGGGATCTGGCTGTAATTTACAGCTGGTTTAACTAAGAGAATGTAACACAGCTGGAATTTCATCTTCAGCTGCTCTAGGAATAAATCACATCCTAGGCTTCGTTATCAGCACAATGCCATGAATGCTGTTACTGACACAGAACAAATTGCTTTACCACTGCACCAGACAAGTTATAGGCAGAGATATGAACTTGATATGCCCTTGTACGGTCCATCCTTGAAATATGTCATGTGTGTAGGTAGATTTATGTGAAAGGGGATGAAAAGACAACTCCCTAAGACAATTTACTACTATTAGGTTTTGTTCACTCTGGTATTCCTAATGTTTTTTTTTCATGAAAAATTTGAGCAAAAGATAATCAAATGCATCAGTTCACAGGATTCATTTAGTGGCCTTTGGAATCATTAAACATAGACTGTGGTAGGGTGTTTACTCAGGATTTTTTGTTATTAATGAGACGCCTGTGTCAACTTTTTTTTAGCAGTGTTGAATTTTAGTATTAGAATGGATAGTATTCGTTATCATTCATTTTAGAAGAAAGTGGTTTGGGGTCAGAATGAACTGGACTACTAAAACTGGCAACATTCCAGCTAATTTCTTTAAGGAAAAGTTGAATTTCTGTACAAGCATAAACTCTGTAAGAGATGTATGTAGTACTACATAAAACACTTGAATAACAGATCCAGTGAAGGCACTGGTATTCAATACGAGCAAAGTAGCTTAGCAGCTTTTGATGTGGTGATCTCCTCAGAGCAGGAACATATCAGCTACTTTAAAAAACAACTCAGATATTGGTGTACCCATATTTTACAAATTTTGAAGTGTTTTCAATACATTTTCCAGTGATGAGTAAGAAGTTTCTGTTGTAGTTCTTTCTTCTTTTAAGCTTTAATGGAAGAAAAAATCCAGACATGGAGGTAAATAGCAAATCTTTGCATGTGAATAGATTTCTCTGTTGGCATGGAAAGCAGCTGTCTCTTCTGGAACTGATATAAAGCTCCCAAGGATGGAAGAGCAGACAATACTGCCCTGTTCAGCTGCCTTTCTGAAGCTCTGCTCTGTAAGTCAAAGACTGCTGGAGACCTCAGGAACTTTGCATTTCTCCAGGAACTTTGCATTTCTCCAAGACCAGACTCAATCCAAACTCCATGACTTGGACCTGTCATTTCCAGTAGCCTCTGCCACTTCCATGGAAACAAAGTCCTAAGATCTCAAAAATAATCCTACATGCTAAATATTCTATTGTTTCAGAAAGAAAACAGCAATGATTTTGGATAATGCCGACTAGCCATTGTACCAGACTCATATTTAACCACAAAAGAGGTTTGGGAAGAGAGACAACTAGTTGTTCATGTAGGCTGAAGAAGTGTAAGATCCTCTTGCTGGGCATGTCTGAGCCTGATATGACCGCAGCATATATTGAAGTGTGCTTGCACTGGCAGCTTCTGGCAACTTTAAGTTTGCAGCTTTGTCTCTGTGTTACCTGTGGATTACTTTTCATTGATAATTGTCCTCCTGCTTATTTTGATCAAACTTCCAGGGCTACTATAGAAATAAGGAATTGAATATGGTGACTCCTCCAACCTACTTAGGACTTTGAAAAAAGATGCAATGCAGGTACAACATTTAAACTGGACATCCAATTAGCAAGTGTTTTGGTTCTTTTCCCTAGAGGGTACCCTACATATTTGTGTTGAATTAACAGAACCACTCTTCCTATTCTACAGGGGAAGAGATATATCCAGTGTTCAGGAATACAAAGGAGGACTACAGATATGTTTACTTTATCATGCCATGTTATCATCATGTCACTTTATCAACCTACATTCTTCTTGCTTCAAAACAAGCATCTTCCAATAATGTGAATTTTTGTGTGTTTAAACACAAAATGCACTGAAATGAGTTTATACAGTGAAATCTGAATAGCAAACATTTAATTGTTTTGAACAGGAAACAAAATATTTGATACTGGAATTATTATATTATTTTGTGATGGACTGAAATACAACCCATAAGAGAGCTTCTAAATCTACTTTTTTGACTTTCTTGGCTGTTAGAAAGAGCTGACCTTTTCTACTCAACCTACTTCTCTGATTTCAAGAAGAGTCTCTTTGCTTGTTTTCTTTCCTAATAAGCATCAGAAATAGTTACTCTGCTCACTGCTGGTTCAGGTGAAGGATCTCCTGACACAGAAGAAGGCTCACATATGTGTTGTCAGCATGTATTCTTTGACTGACAGGAAGACATTTCAAAGTGTTAGCCATACCACTACTAAAATCAGGATAAAAAGCTGCTAACAAAAGCTTAAAAAACCTGCAACCTTTGAAGTTCCCTGGTCTCTTTTTACCATCTCTTTTGCCTGGGTTTTCCATTCCTTGACTCTAGTGAGAAAATAATTTTCCTGGTTTCCTAAATACCTTAAAGCAATTTCAAGAGTCAAGATTTAATGTTCTGACCAAAGTAGTAAAGAATTTCTGCTGCAATAGACTTACGTCTCTCTCTCATACACTTGCATCTTTGCCGTATTAGTTGAAGGATATCCAAAAATTTGAAGTTCCTATATTTTTTCCCCCATTCCACTATAGGTAATTGGAGTGAAAGGATGAGAACAAAATGACGGGGCAAATAAGGTTGTAAGCTAGCAGACAAAATACAGTTTGGCTTTCCCTACAAAAATGTTCTGGGTGAGCCCCTGACCCCTGAGCTCCCTCTGCTCATGGCAAAAATTATGGGAAACACTTTTCTCATGGGGAAGGAGCAAACTTCTTCCAAAGGAAGCACATGCTTTAGCAATGTAACCAGCAGCAGGTTTTAGAGAAGCATTAGCAAAAAAATGTGTTTATTTGCTGTGAGTAGTGTTGTGTTTAACTTCCTAATCAGTTTCTTTTGCTGTTCAACTGTAAATGATGTAACAGGTGTCTGTTAGGGCTCGCCCCCCCTTCCCCTGG
>VYZQ01054384.1:41308-57478 GCA_013400655.1 Mystacornis crossleyi | reverse complement strand
CCTTTATAGATACTGCATTTGCAAAGTTGAAGTGAGATCTATTATGAAGGGCATTTAAAGTCTGTTAGGATTTTTCTTGGTTTTTTTCTGAGCTACTCAATAGAGGTTTCATATAGAATTTGATATTGAAGTTAGTGGGAGCTAAAATCATCTGTCAACGGCTGTATGATCAGACTGAGAGAGTAAATAGGGGCTGCAACTCCCTCTCCAGCTGAAAGCAGAGGAGCTTTATCACAAGAGCACAGGAGAGTTTGTGTCTTTTGTAGCTGGGAGAAAAAGTCTGGAGCAAGAAGCAACTTCTGTAATGAACGTGGTAATAAAATTGGCGTTTTTGAGGTTTGCTGTGATTCAGATTGGGGACACTAAGGTTTAGCTCAGTTTTTATGAAAAGTAGCAGAAGTCAAGGAGAGAACAGGTATAGCTCTCCATTAAGCCGCAGAGCACTTCAGGCTCTTCTTGGAGAAAGACACCAGCAGGAGGTACAGTGAAATAAAGCACTGTAGATTAAAACAAGTTGAAATAAATAGCTCCTTTGAAATGCTTTAAAAACTGCTGTAATACAGAAAAAAACCTGCAATTTCAGAGTTTTCTGTAGAAGAACTTATCTGTCCCTTCAGATCTTTGTTCAGTTTTGCCTAAAAAGGAGTTTAAAAACTCTCTGAGACTGGAGTTGGAAACCTCTCCCTCATCCCTATAGAGGCATGCGCAGTATCCCTGCTTTTATTTCTTTCAAGAAGAAGCAGCAGGTATATAATAACATCTAGAGCTGTTTTCTTTTGATTTCTGGCTTAAGGGATGTGCACTGAGTTGTTTTGAATAAGAATCCATGAAGTTCATGATGGCTGAAGTGGGTTATGATGGAAGTGCTCATATTTTGTAGGTGTTATGCAATTGGAGTCAAATAGAATATGATTTTCTACCGTTATTTTTCTCAAGTTCTCTAACAGTAAAATTGTTAAATCATAGAAATACATGCAGATATATCTATATCCTCAACTGGTTTGCATTTAACATTTTCCAGTATCTGATTATTATATTAGGGCAATTATATCACTACCACAAACCTTCACTTTCTTCTCCAAACCCCACTCTTCAGCTGCTTAGCAATATTGTCCTTACTTTGGAAGAAGAGTTTGGTTTGTTCTAGTTTTACTTTTTATTGCAGTCACTGGAACTATGTAGTGTACTGTTTATCAGTATATTTAAATGAAAATCAAGTAATCAGACTTTGCCCTCTGATTAGAAGATGGTGGTTTTGTGAGTTTTGACTTGTTTTTAAATCCCACTGCAATATTTCATTCTGACTGCTGCAGCAATATATGGTACATCAGTGTAAGGTATTCCAAGTATGTTTTGTTTTCTCTCAGTTTATCCACTGGTAGACCTTGTGCTCTGCAGTGCTCTTTTATCACTTATAATAGAACTACTAAGTGGTACCTTGACTAACTCATCACCTGAGATTGTAGGCATTTCGTTTCTGTCTATCAACATGTACTGTTGACTTTGCAGTGCCTCACTGTCCTTGACTGAGCCTGTGTGTTGCTGTACTGCAGTTTTGTATGTCCAGCACAGATCTTCTTATTCACCCTCAGTCATCTGTGCGCAATTTAGTCATAGTTGCTTCTTGAACAGGGACAGAGATTTAGTCCAGGTGCAAGTTTGCATTTTGGATGATTTGCATTCTCTCTGTTCTTCTCTTTGTGGGGTGGGCAACCAGTCACTCTGCTGCTGGAGTTAATTTTGTTGTTCTGTATTGAAGGGACTCTTAGCATTTGGAGAGTTTGCTTCCTCTCTTTACCATTAGGGCTCTAACGTCTCAAACAGTTGTTCCTGGCAATACAGAATTGCCTGGGTTAAGTTATCCCAGGCTTCCCTGATTTAAAATCACCACACTCATTTTACTTAGACTCTGTAGCTGGATTGAAGCACAGTACTGAGTAGCAAATTGCTTAACTACTTGATAGTAATTCACTGTTCATAGAAGTGTCTTGACAGTAAAATCCTTCTCTGGCTTGGAAACATTTCCATTTTTCATTGTCTTCTATGCAGACTAATATTTCTTGGTTTATTCTTTTAGTCAAAGCTGACTCTTTAGTATTGTCAGGCTGAAAGAGATGAGATTCAGAGGAGGAAAAAATAAAGATTTGCTGAGTGCTCAAGGGAGCATTTTCTTCTGTTTCTCACTACTGTATATGGAAGAAAAAGTATCTTTCATTGTTCAGCAGTCTTCAGTTCTGATGATTCTTTTTGTTAAATTGCAAGCTATCTCAAGAAATTGAGTATTGCAGTTGAGGCTGTGAGGTGCAAAGGAGCAAATGTGCACAAATTAACAGCCAGTCTGTATTCTAACTCTGCATTGAGTCTCATAGCTGTTCTAGGTACTTGCTCAGTTTCAAAGACCTTTAAAGCAATGATCTTTTGTATTACTTCAGGATCTGCTATTGATAGATTTACTTAAATAACCAGCTCCTTAAATAACCAGCTGTTCAGAAGTAATTTGATGATTTGCAACCAAAAAGTTAAGTGAGAGCAGCAACAATTTCAGCTACATCTACCTCAGATGTAAATATTGTTTCACTTATTTCTGTTTTTTTCAGAACATCACTTCTGGAGCTCAAATACTGTATTGCTAGTCTCTTCCTCAAAAAATTTTTAAAAGAAGGAAGGAAAAGAAGGGAAAAATGCCTGAACAAGGTCCCTTCCAATATTTCTGAGCTGCTATGGTCTTTTCTTATTTTCTGTTCATGTGTGTATACTTAAATGTAATCTCAAACACATACATGGTTACAGCTAAGTGTAATATCAATGTCAGTGATTCTTCAAGTGAATTTAAGATTCCAGAAAAGCTTCTTTCTCAAAGTTATTTCTCATCGTTTTCAGGAGTTTATGTAGTACAAATTTTTACATAGTACAGATTCCTGCAAGTTTGGTGTCTTCCACATGATTGAGAAGCAGCATCAGCAGGAGTGATGGCTGGCTACCATTTTTTAGATTTAATGAGGTTGTTTTGAATCTATCTTGAGTCTTCACTTGACTCTGGAGTTCTACAAAACTGTTCATGATTGAACAATTATTTCTAAGCATGATAAGTCATCCTTGTATAGCTTTTTAGGGGCCCCTAGCTGAATGTCTTCTGTGTGTGTGTATTTGTATGTTTATGTCCATCCAGATAAATATAACCCCAACAATCCCATTGTGTAGTCTTTTGCAGAGCTGGACTGGGAACCTTGGTGTACTGTGTGTGTTGTACATTACATTTTGTTTTTGTGATGCAACAGAACACTATTTTTAATGAGGCCATCAACTGGAGTCTTGTAAGAACTGTTCTTAAGTCTAAATTTTCTTGTAAAAAGTTCTTGGTTTGTTTGTTTTTGTTTATTTTTTTAACCCTCAGCATTTGTACAGAGGCAACGTTTAATAGTTTGAAGGACAAACAAGAGCACATAAAAAAGGAAAGGAGCAAGATAGCTGCATACAAGCCCACATTTAAATTTTCTGGATACAAGTAATATACATTTGTGTCTTATTGTCTTTTCTGTAGCCCGAGTCAGACTCCCGGGTCAATGGCGCCTCTCCCTGTGCTTCGCCCCAGCACTCTGCCCTTGGCTTCCCGCTCGAGCAGGACACAAGCTTACAGTTCCATCAGACAGGTGAGTGTTCTGATCAAATAATGTGTTCATGAGGCCATAGGTGACTACTGAATACTTGTTGGCATCTTGTGGAAAGATTTTCAAATCAAAAGGAACAGATCTTTGTGATGCTTCTGCTCAGTGCAGCTGGAGACCTTGCTTCGTCACACTTGCAAGGAGCTGTGGTATCCTAAGAATCCATATGACTCTGAATTACAGACTTTTGTCGATAGACTCCTTGGTTCCGTCTATTCTGACCAAGTGAATTTACTGAGCAAATACATCCTCACTGAAAGGGGAACCAGACTTCATTGGACTGAGGTGGCCAAGAGCTGTTTATCCTACAGTACACGCGTGGACCCAAGTAATCTGTCAGATACAGGACCAAATTTCCAAATCATGTAATCTACACTTCCTGTCTGCTTTAAAAATTCATGTGTAACTTCTGCTTATCCTGGTATTTTGATGTTCCTACTCCCAAAAGGTTCACATCTTTAGGAATAATTCAATATTTATGGGTACAGGCTCTGCACATAAAGGGATTTCTTTCTTGAAAGCTTATTCTTAATTCTCCAGTATCAAAACTCATTAATTTCACCAGAGTTAGCAGAAATAACTACAGATCATTGCATGGTCAAAAGTAGGGGAAAAGGGAAAATTTTTTTCTCAAATTTTCTTAGGTGCAAGTTCCTACTGTTTTTATTTTTAAGCCTTGTGTTATAGATTAAATATTATTTTGTTTCTGTGGAAAACAGGAAAAATATTCTCTTGCATACTCAGCATTTTTCATTCAGCATTGACCTATGTTTTTACTTTATCTGGAAAAACATGAAACTTCTTTGAGTCTGATTTCATGCAGTGGTAGATTTATGAAAGATGCTGTCTAATAGGACTGCCAACAACAGAGCCAGTTATGTTCCCTAACCATTCTCTTGGCTAATTTTAAGCATCATTTTTCAAAGAAATGGCAAGATAGGATTTTAGCACTACTGAAATGGCTGGTACATATTGAATAAAGACAATCTAGAAGATAAATGTTAGGATTTTTTCAGAAAAAGAAAGGTGTATTCACTCTGAAAGTTACGTGACAAATCGTATGCAACTGGAATAGAATTTTAATTGAGTAGCTACTCAGTTTAGTTCCCTCATCTTGTCAACATTTTATTTATTTTAACAGTAAATTTTTATATACTGTTCCTTGCTGGCAGCTTCTTCTAGGTGAAGCCTGGATGGAATGGTTAAGCTTTAATAAAAGAGAAATGAGTTTGACTGCAAATCCATAATGTAACTTTCACTTCCTCTCCCAAAGCTGGCAATTATCAATGATAGTTCTTGCACATTACAAAGGCTTCAGGTAGTGTTTTCCCTTGAAATATAAAGGAGTATTTAACTGAAGGTTGGATAAGAATACCTTTTAGAATGTGGTTATCCTTTTTTTCCTTCTCTTCTTACAAAATTCATTTTTTTGTTGTCATATCTGCAGATGACTTGTTAGTTCCACCTCATGATACCAACACAGACCTAACAGATGTTATGGAGCAAATTAACAACACATTTCCAGCTTGCTGCTGTAAGTTTAACAAAATATGTCTCTGAGAATAGTACTGAATTTGAGGTGGTCTTTTAAAGAAAAAAGCTTATTCTTGTGGTATTGACTAGGAAAAGAAGTATTTCTGAGGAGATTTCTTGTCAAGATATGCAAGCTAGATAATTCAGTTCTTTAAAGTTCCTCCATAGACACTGTTTGTGAAGGTAAATAAATGTTCTTGTTTTAAGTGGAAGCGATTCACTATAAGTAAAGCCTGTAGCTCAATGTGGAATTTTCAGCAGTGCCCACATAATGGAAAAGACATCTAGAATCTCACTAACTGCTGATAAAAACCTTTTGTAGAGCTTAAGTGAATGTAGATTTAGAATTTCTGAATGCAGTTTTTTAAATAAAACTTGAAGAAAAAAGCCTTTAGACAATTAGTCCTTAGACTAATTACTAAACTAGTTGTTAAATAGACCAGAGGAAATCTGTGAATTCAGCACATACCACCTTTCCCTGCTTAAATGCATTGGAATTTGATATTTTATTCAGTGTCTGTTAACGAAAGATCAAAAGGAAAACCAGCTCGTTCCTATGCTTGTCTTGTATTAGCTGACATACATACCCTCCTCCTTCCAGTGTCACTGCACCTGCAGAAGTGAGGAGCTATCTCATGTATTTTGGTGGGGTTTGTAAAATACGTTTATACATATACATATCTCTCTACATATATATATTTCAGCTGGTTTGCCTTAGAAAAGCAATAGTGAAAGCTTTGATATATTCTCAAAACTGCTGAAAGTTTCAAATGAAATGTAATAATAATGGTCAGTTTTAAAAGGCAGGAGTAAGAGAGTGGCTGTTTATGCCCAGTCCTTTTGGAAGCATCAAGACTGAACTCTGTGCTATCTCATAAACTCTGTGAACCCTATTAAAATATCCCTTTTATCTCTTGTACGTACATTGCTTGGGTGTGAATAACTGCATCACAGAAGATGCACTTTGCATGTTTTGAAAAAGCAGACTAGGTTCTAGCAAAAAAGGTCTTGTTTCAGCTGTCCATTTTGACTTTTGATGAGTTCAGTAGTTCAGAGCCCATCGTTCTGCAAATTAAGGATGTGATTCTAAGGAGCATCTTGTCTTGAAGTCAAGAGCTAGTGGAGCTCCTCAGCACGCCTCGAGGATGTGTGTGTATACAAACCAGTATAAATGCAACTCAATCATTGTTCTTGGTTTTGCAAATTACTCTCTTGCTATGTGACTGTACAGCTACATGGTCATTTGGCCCAAATGAATTTAAAGCAAATTGCCTTGTGTCAGGACAAGCTTGGCAATGATGGCTGTTCTCCAGGACCAGAAAACAGAAAAAAATCCTGTGATTCTATGAACAAACACCTTGAATGAGGCAGGAGGATACTGCGAGTGAAAACCATGGCTGCTTCATATTGTGAAGTGTATCTGAGCATTTGAGATTAAAAGAAGGCACAGTTCCAAATTTCATGTGATTTTTTTCCCCGTTGACAGGCTAAACCACACTGCCCCAATTAGTAGGTACTACTTATGTTTGCTCTCATTCAGTCATTCTATAATATCTTTAACTTGGGAGTAAACTTTTTTGACTGTGTCAGATTCATATCTTAAACGTTTTAGAAGCCTGGAATGAGGATTATTAGTCTGGCCATCCCAACAAGGTGCATTAGACCCTGAGTTTTGCTAAGGAAGACCATGACAGACCATTTAAGTCCATCATCTTTTCCCGTGGCAGTTCGAGAGGGATCTGTCTTCCTGGCCAGACAGTTCTCTAACCTGTTGTGTTAGACTTTAGGTGATTTAGATTCTATGGACTCACTGGGCATCACTGTCTTCCTAACCCTGACGAACAACATCCTTACCCTTTTTAATTACACCCAAACTAAATCTTACCTAACACATGCAACATCTCCTGTTCAATTATTAAAAAAAAAGTAAAATACTTTTTTCACAACCTCATCTTTACTTGTTTCTTCTGCCATGGCTTTAGCCTCCATTAAGGAGTTACTGAGCCTTCTGCAGATAATTTTTATCCCATTTTGACCATTTAACAGAGACAGTTGTCTTACTTGATTTGTTTTCATGGGGTTTCAGGTTATAATTCACCTTGAAATCAGTCTTACTATTTATGCTAAATATCCTTTATGAAGCAATTATTCATATGGTAAGGCCTGCAAGGCTTTTAATGGTGGATTTTGCTGTTTTGTGGTTTGTTGGTTTTATTTTTTTTTCAGTCAGATCCACTGATCATGGATATAATGCCTCTTTTTCCTTCCTTATTTATGTCACTGGTCCTCAGAAGTAGGCAGGTGTACAACACTGTGCAGAAGTTTTGTCTGTGCATCTGAGTGACATCCCGAACAGAACGTTTTTAACAGATGATACTGTAATACATCACTCAGGGGTTTATATGGTTACAAGTGATGAAAATGAAACAATTCATATTACCTACATATTTATAATGCTGTAAATTTGTCAAAAGTAAGTTTGTGAAGAATTAGACCATTACAACACATTTCTGGTTAAATGTTTCGTCTTTTAAAGATAAGCCTTTTTGTTCTTCTGTAGTATGGGATTTTCCCAGTAAGAGCTTTGTTTTTAAACTGTCAAGATGCCGAATCATGTAAATTTCTAACTTTTTTTTTTTTTATTTGCAGCAAGTTTCACTGGAAGACCACAGGTATGAGACATGTTTACATACTTGCACAGGCATTGGAAAAAAAAGCAAATGGAAACATTCCATTAAAGCAAAGGGCCTGGGGTGGGTTTTGTCTACATTTTTCCCTAGAGCTCTATTTGGAAGCTAGACTGATACAACAGAAAGGCCAGATTCCAGACTATCACAGGTAATAGAGAATTTCTACTAGTTCAGGCACTGCCAGAGGTATTACGGTTCTGCAGTTAAGCATTGTTGACCAGATGGAACCAGCTTGCATTTACTGGAGCCAATTAGTTTCAAGCCAGCATCAGCTTGCAAGATCAAAGCTGGTTCTTGCAAAGACATTCTGTATGTCCTTGTGCCCTCGTTCCCACAGGTCCACTTTTAGGAGCTACAGGCACCAGTACACACGGATCAGGAGCTACACAGCACCTTAGGCATTAGATTAAGCTGCCTGCTCTGAACAGGCAACCACATCAACAAGAACTTTAAATACTGCAGTATTGTAAACTTAGATTTCTTTTAACCTGAGTCTCAGGTGAATACATGTAAATTTTTAAAATACAGGGATTTTGTACGATGACATCCCAGTCCTGAGCTGAATGAGCCCAGAGCAGTGAGAAGTTTCTGTGTGTGTTAACACGTGATACTGATGCTATTTCTCATCCCGACAGGCCATGTGAAGTGTTCACTGGGATGTCAGCCAGTGCCTCCTGGCGTGCAGTACAGCCCTGTTCTGCAGCCTGCGGGCCGCGCGTTCCGCCTCATCAGAAGCCTGCACGGGACCCCGGGACACGCTGTGCGCTCCGACCGCGTGTTCTACTTGAAACAGTACAACACTGAATACCCAAAGACGAGGATGTTGTTTTTATAGTATCTTTTTTTTTTCCTTCTTCCCTTTCTATGCAACTGTAAATTAACAAGCAGTGGAATATTTGTCACTGATTTGTATAAATATACAGCCAGGGGTAAAGGGGCAGGGGCTTTATATACGTTCTTTTTGATAATCGTAAAGAGAACTGCATAAGGAGTTTGGAGCAAAACGTTAGTTATACATTCCTTTCAGCTCTTTGCTTTTGCATTGTAAAGTACTCTTAGTTATATTTTCTCACACATGTAATATTCTGTACTGATTATTTATATGCTAACCATCTGACCACACAGATTTCAGAATATCCTTGCATTATTTTCAGCATGGGCATATGAAGCTCCCATAATCTGCATTATTGTTACTGTTTAACAAAAACTGTCACTGGGTGCAAGATATGGTATTTTAACTCAGTTAAACAAAGTCAAGTCTCATTTCAAGTCATAATCAGCATCCTCATGTACCTAAGTGGTATTTTTAACTTTCTTTTCGTTATTTCCAGCCAACACACTCCATTTGGAGGATTATTTTTTTAAGCCTTACTTCACTTTGAATGAGGAGATAGCTAAAAAGAGGACTTAGATGATAGCTTAAGTTGGTTTTAGTAAGAACTAAATTAGTTTAATCTTTCCCAGCTTTGTTCAGAGACAAAGCTTTGCTGTTCCCTGCTGTGCCAAACTTGCTTCAAGTTTTGGAATTTACAGTCTATGAAGTAAAGCTCGTTTCTGTGAGAACCCCTTCTTTTGTCTTCGTCTTGGAAATGAAGAGACAATTAGAAAGCCCTTTCCAATACTATTAGCAACAGAACTTTCTCCAGAACTGCAATGCACTTAGATACTATCATTTGGCATTGTAACCTTGCAGATCATCCTTATCTTTGAAATAATTTATTTATGTACTTTTGATAAGGATGATTATGGGAAATTTATGTCACTGATCAGCTGATCTCTAGTTTAAAGATTATCATAAGAGATTTTAATGCCTTCACAGAGTTTACAATGCTGCATGGATGCTTTAATTCTAGGACATACCTTTAAATGGTAAAACTGCATGCAATATCTTTCATGTATAGTAGAGAGAAACAAAACTGTGTTGTTCTTAATTATTACTGAAGGAAAAAAAAAACTTATCTCAAAATGGTATTGAAGGAGGTGTAAAATTCTCTACTGCCACTAAAAAGATGCTAGGGGACATTAAAAGAGCAGGTAAGGAATTTCTAGTGGTTTTGTGAAGTTTTGCCAAGTAGACTGTCCTGCACCCACAGTATTTACTCCTGAACTGCTGCTGCTCAAGGAGTGATTCAGGCACAGTGTTGTCCACCTTCTGCTGCTGGCACCAGTGCCAGTTCTTTCTAAACCCTTTGGCAAATTATTTAACCACTCTGCCTCTGTTTTCCCATCTGTAAAATGGGGATGATAGTACTTAGCACTGAAAGGTGATGTAGGACTTAGCGTCTGAAAAGCTCTGTAGAAATGCTAAGTATTAGTCTTGAGCAAGTGGAGCAAAGTTGTCAATGTGAAAAGAGAAGATGCTGGCTCCAATAAGTGCTTCATCTATTAAAATGATACGTAGTTATTCTAAGAAGAAAAACCCCCACATTTTACAGAAGAGGAAAGCCATGACCACCTTTCTACCTCAGACCTATCTTATAATAAGTAGTATTGGAAATAGCTTTATATTCTGTTCTCTGCAAAGTACTTGGCTTTTATCAAGCTACATAATTCTAGGCAAAGAATCGTTAAAAATACTCCCAACATAAGTATAAAAAGAACTCAGTAGTGAATTTGGTGGGTTTTATTTTTGTTCTGAATATGAGGTTATGTATAAAGTTGTTTTTCTGCCTGTGTTTGTATGCATCCTTTGTCCTCTGCTGCCAAGTAAATGCTGCTTCAAACACTACATTGTAACATTCTTCTTCTGAGACAATAATAAATAAAAGGAATATATTGCAGTAACATGAGAAAAAGTATGGAGTTCTTTCAAGTTTTGTGGGCATTAAGGATGGCACATCTCATTGCTAACTGCTGAAAATTTCACTCTGAAGATTAACACAAACATGCTGTAACAGTCAGTTTGTGTATCCTAGCTTTTTTTCTGTTGGTTTGAATTGATACAAATAAGATAAGCGGTGGTTTTTTTCCTCATAAATCTTGCATATTTTCTCCAGTTTTCCATCTTCAGTGATTTTAGTCTGGAATCCTTCTCAGTTTCATGACAGATAGTAAATCTGGTCACAGAAGCAGACTGCTTTTTTTTTTTGAATGTTCTATACATGTATCACAGAGCAGCAACAATGCATAAAGCCCTGTTAAATAGGAGAACTGTAAATTAGCCTTCAGATTTTTGGTGGCTTTCAGCCAACATGCTCAGCTGAACCACAGCATTAGGTATTCAGTCAGAATATTTTCTACCCTGTGCTGGTTTGCGGTATTTGCATTAATGCAAATTGTGTTAATGACTGTGTTAGAATTGCTACACTTAAAGGAGAAGAAAAGTCCAAAGCCCTAACACTTCTGTTTCCTTATCATAACAGTTGGCACTGGTTTCATGTTTAGTTGTTGGCTTTTCTTTGTTTTTTTAAACTCTAACAAATGTCAAACATAAGTGTCAAAGTAATGACCTTTTCCCTCCCTTTGTAAAAGGATGGTTAACAAATAAGTTGTAGGGAAAGCTAATGTTTTTCTTGTTATTCAAGTGATTCAGCAGTTAGCAAGGAATTTAACTACAAAAGTAGTAATATATTAAGTCAAATTAAGTTCTGTATTTAGAACAATAAAGAGGAAGAGACTGCTGGATTAAAGCATGTGTTAAACCACAGAATCTGTCATTAAAAAAAAAAAAGTAAACATTTTAATTATATGTTTGTAGAGTTGAAGGCAGCAGAAAAGAAATGAGTACCAGGGCCTGACTTTGGGAATAATTCGTGAAAGTGCTCCTATCTACAGGTTGCACCCTCTGTACCCTGACTGCCAAGGTAGCAGGTGCCAGAGCTCTGTAATGCTGCCATTTAAAAATTGTGCTTCAGTGCTGTGCCACACAGGTCCTGGCCCTTGACAAGGGGAACAGAATGGCATCCACTTCTCACCAGCCACGGAGCTTTTCTCAAGGGTGTTGAGGACAGGGCTTGGCCACTTCTGCTCCTCCATGCACAATGCAATGGTGAGCATTCCCTCGCTTCGCCACCCAACCTTTACCTTTAAGCACTAACCAGCCTCTTACGCAGTTATTTTGTCAGGCCCAGTAAAGCCAACCTGATACTTTTCATGAGAAGGATTATGTCTCAGTCCAAAATACACATCTGTGGAAAACATCAGGAGGGACACCCTCCTGCACAGCCCAGGATGGATGGCATTGGTTGATAGCCTCTCAGTTTAAATTCTCATTAGAAAACACCCCTAAGCTGTATTATTAACATGTCAGTTCATTTTTTCAGAGAAGATGCAAGATTGATGCATCTAATTAAAATCAGAGGGTAGAAGTCCTTCTGCTACTGGGGCTTCATCTTCAGGGGAGCTTCCACAGTGAAACAATCATCTTAGTGTGGGTGGTATTATTTCTTTTTGGACCAAGAGAAGGCTCTTCAGATGTTCAAAACCAATTAGACACCAGATTATTAGACACCAGCCCTGCTAGGTCAGAGATACTGCACAAAGACCGTCAGTATGCACGTGACAGTTTGTGGCACCTCACTGTCCTGGGTCAGGAATTCTGTCCTCTCTTCTGTTATTTCAACAGCTGAAAACACACAACCACGACCAAAAAAAAAAAGAAAAAAAAAAAGGCAAAAGAAACCAAACACAAAACCCCACCAAATGACAAAATTAAAAACACAAACCAACCTAAGTTCAGCCAAATTAAAAATGTATTACTGTAACAGGCAAGTTTTGGATTTATGCAAAAGACCAAAATATTCTTCTGAGCATTTACAGTACAACTTAGCCGTTGGGAAAGAATTTGTTCATTATATGTATTTTTTGCTCTCTACTTTAATATGGAATTTCCCTAAGACAAACCTTCATGAAGGTACCTTTTTGCAGCACTGCAAAACTGAGTAATGGACCCTGTCTCCTGTCATGCAGAAATGAAGATGTCATGCCATATGGCTGAGAATTCTGTTCCCACAACAACAGCAATAAAATCAGTCTTACAAATCCTGGAAAGGTGTAAATTAAGAACAGTGGGGTATGAAAAAAAACCCAAACAACTTTTAGAGGGGAAAAAATTATTCAAGCATGAAGAGGTCTCTTGCATCTTAAAAGCAAAAAAGCTCTCGGTAGTCATCAGCTGTTGTGTTCCTCAAACAGTGTTCTTGAGGCTGGAAAAGGTGAAATCATTCTTAGCTCCCGTAGCTTTGAGAGCGTATCTTCTGTCTTTAGTGCCACTTTCGTGATGTGCCAGCAAAAATTCAGTCCTTACAATTTAAATTTATACATAAGAAAGAACAGCTGCATGCAAGTGCGGCAGCCACCTTCGGAAGGGGTAGGTAGTGTTTTCATCAGCTGCTTTTCTAAACACCTCTGAGACACCAGGAGTGTCTGGTTCAGCTCATTTTCCCAGGCATCTCAGCACTGCAGCAAACTGGTGCAGCCAACACAAAGGAATCATTTCAGTTGAAACCTGTTCTATGTTAGTATGCTTATTAAAAGTGAGAATCCAGGAGAGCTGCATAGAATTACTGACTGTGCTAGTCTTGAGTACATTGGACAGGAAAAAAAATAACCTCACACACCACCTTAGTGTCTATGCTTTGCTGTCTGTTCTCTCTCACTGTCATCTCTGAATCTGTATTTACAGAATAACTATTCATGCTCTTGTTAGTCACTCTGTGCAGTCAGATAAACACTGAAAATATTTGGTTTTCTGACTGAGGTGAGTTAATCCTGACTGGATGCCAGGTGCCCACCAAAGCCTCTCTATCACTCCCTCAACTGGACAGGGGAGAGGAAATATTATATAAGCTCATGAGTTGAGATAAGGACAGGGGAGATCACTCACCTAACTCACAAGTGACATACAGATGTATAAATAAGAGAACAGACAGAAGATACAGTAGTGACTGCCACTGACAATCCACGTGACTGATTTAAATGTAAACAGAAGTAAGGAAAGTTAAGGGTTGCCTAGATCCTCATTACTGAAGATCAAAGTGACATTTACCTTCTTTCAGTCCTCAGGATCTTCTGTTTCCCATGACCTTCCAAAGGTAATTAAGAGTGGTCTTGCAATGATATCAGCCACTTCTCGCAGCACTCATGGGTGTGTCCCAACACATCCCATGGGCAGTTTGTTCAGTCCATCCAATTTGCTTAAGTGTTCCCTAACCTGATTCGTCTCCATCAAGGAGGAGGACATCTCCCTTGCTCCAGTCTTCTGGCCAGTCTTACTAGTAAAGAAAAAGATGAAGATGGGATTCAGTACCTCAGACGTTCCTGTGTCCTTTGCCACCAGGAGCTCTTCACCAATGGGCTCTCATGTTTTCCCCAGCCTGCTTTTTCCTGCTGATGTCCTCATCAAAGTCATCCTTATCATCTTTTGTATCCTGTACCAGGCCTTGGATTTCCTAACCCTATCCCTGCAGAATGTGGCAGTAATCTGTATTCTTCTTGCTCCCCTAACAGGCTGAAGTCTGCTTTCCTGAGGCCCAGGGATGTGATCCTGCTTTTTTCCTTAATCCCTTTGGAATCCTGAGCACGACCATCTCATGGTCACTGTAGCTACAGCTACCCTTAACCTTCACATCCCTTTGCCATTCTTTGTGAGTAGGAAGTCCAGCAAGGTCTCTCATCTCACCAGATTCTCAGTCATTTATGTGAAGAAATTGTCACCAGTACACTCTAAGAAATTTACCCTTAACAGTTAGTATAATTCTTGCACGATGTCCTGAAAAAATCTTTTGCCAGAGAATTGCAACACATGAGTAGAGGACCTTTTAAACACAGATGATTTGGTTGATTTTTTCAGTACCTCTGAAAGTATTTTGGTGAGCAGTTGTGAGAAGTTTAATGAGTGGCAGCAACACCCAGAGAAGTACAAACATCCAGCTGTATTTCTGTCTCTCCAGTGCCAGAAGCCCCTCTGGAATGGAAAGTGTAGTTCTGACCTACTTGCTTTCAGCAGACTGTAATTACAGCACTTATAAATGTTCTATAAAAATACAGATGTGAACAAATAGAAAACTCGAGTGGATGAAACATGAGCAGAATAACAATGTTATTTCATCCCCTAAATCCCAGTTCCTGCACAGATGATGCAGGCAGGCTGAAAAGTAAAACCAGTGAAATGGCAGTAAACTATCTAAATAACAGTTGAGTTTATTATGAAATACAAGCCAGACTTTATACACAAACAAGATACACCATAGGATTTTTCAGTCTGCTGCCTACACTTGGAATTACTTCCTCCCCAAGATGTCTGCTTGCTTGCTGTGAAAGGAGAATTAGTGATAGCTTTAGTAACAGAGAATTATTTTGACTTTCAAGCTCATCTGATTTCTCGAAGTGCAGATCGTGCTACCCATTTGGTGGCAAGGAGCTGAACTGGGTGTCCAAAGCTGGACTCAGCACTCCAGCCCCAGTGTCCCTAGATAAAAGGGAATAGTTGCTCTCTTTGATCTGCAGATTAGAGTTTTGTTAGGACACCCTCCCTTTGCTGCCAGAGTACTCTACCTCTGGACAACGCAGGACCATCCATGGAAAAGGCAGTAGGTGATAGATGAGGCTGCTGACTTCCAGATTAACCCACTCAGAGCTTGGTAGCATTTGGCAAAGAAATTCTTCTGGTAACTATTAACAGTCTTGTTACTGCAGGCAGTTTGGTTCTCTTTCCCTACAAATCACAGTACTTATAACATTATTTAGAAAAATGTGTATCCTGGACAAATATTTCCTAATACGCCATTTTCATTTAGCTGCTCCTCTTGCAGAAGAATGCCTTGCTTTCCCAGGCCTTGACTCAATGTGGGTTTGATTGACTTTTCATTCACATGTCCAGAGATAGTCAACCTTTGAACATAAAAAAGCTGAAAAACCAAACCACATCTACAGTTTTAATAAAAAATTATGTAAGCTTGTCAATATTGTTGCTCACTTTATTATTTATAGCATCTCCTGTANNNTAGCATCTCCTGTACTTTAGAAATTACTACCAAGTGGACAAAACCATTCCATTTCTCTGCCCAAAGCAAGGCTCCCACTGAAAGCTTCTGGGAAAGTTTGACTAAAATAACAAGTTTATAAATAGGACCTTGTCATTACACTCAACTAAGTTACACTCCTTAAAGAGTGACCACAGGTGCTCTCCAATGCGATCTCTTCTTGACAGTGCTGATTTTAGGGCCTTTTAAGGTTAATATAAACCAATCCAGAAAAAAAAAAATCCATCATACCTTTCAAGGATCGTTGAAAAAAACATCACTGTACATATAGAAGCTTAAGCCTGTCAGCCTTCTCTGCAG
>VYZQ01054384.1:8585-29575 GCA_013400655.1 Mystacornis crossleyi | reverse complement strand
TCCAACTGGCTGCCCTGCAGGATTAATGGATGGCAATGCACTCTGTATGTGTTTTTTTCAAAAGCAATAAAGTTTAGAAAGGAATACCACTCCGTGCTCCACTGTGTAATTAAAGGCTTCCCATTTTCTATGAATTATTTTCTCCTTATCTTAAAAATCCTCCTCAGTTCAGAAGTTAGTGTTGGGATTATTGTTCTGCATTAATGAGATACTCTGGTTGGACAGATATAGGTAAGGTTAGGTCAGCCTCTTAATTTATAAACCCCATTATTCAAGGATTTCTCACATAGGTATAATAGATATTTGTGCTAGATACTGTATTAGATATCTGCTGAAATTTGGGTATAAGAAAATTTTTGATTAGTTGAAAGACAACAAAGAAAAAGAATGGCTGAGCTGTCAGGTTGTATTTGGTGAACATTCATTACCTTCTTCTCTCTTGGTTACTCACTGTGTATGAAAAACATGTTCTTACCTGTGTTTCATTCTAGACTCTTAAAACTGGGAGCCTGCTGATGCCTAAAATGCTCTAGTCTAGAAATGCCACATTTTGCAAGTATGTTGGTCAAAGAATTAAATGTAAGTTTTGTAGTTAATGTTGGAATGCTGCATTAGAGCAGCTGCAGAAGTCCTTAGACTCAGTAAAAACACCTTAATCTTGCCTTTTGCAAAAGTTAGCTCTGTTCTAGACAAAACCAAAACACAGCTACTATAGTTTTGCATTCCAACATAAAAACAAAATAAAACCATGTGCGTATAAACAAAACTATTTGCGCAGATTTTATGTAAAAGTTACGACCATCACCGTAAATCAGAATCCGACCTGGATAGGTCAAAACAGGTGGTCATGAAAGTTGTTGTAACTTCTCATTGGATAATTTAGAAATAAAGTGTGTTCGTTTTGGGGTCCGAGTGTTGGCCCTTGCCATCTTATGCTGCTGCTGTTCCTGCTGCTGCTGTTATCTGCCGTTACGCTGTTACTGCCAATGCTTTGAAGTGAACTTTTGCTGTATCTCCCGGGCTTTTGCCCACGGACTGAAACAGACTTAACCAAAGAATAAACTTTCATTATAAAGCAACGATTGCTCTGGCCTTTAAATTCACGAACACAATGCAATAGTTAAAATGAGAAATTGCTGAGTGGTGAGTGTGGATGAGTACTCTACACAACAGCAGCCAGCAAGGAGACCAGCCGTGTGCTTGAAAGAAGTTTGCTTCTTCCTTGCTCAGAGCAAGGCAGGACTTGGTGCTTCAGCATTCAGCGTGGCTCTGGGGACACGCAGTGACAGTCGTACCACAAGGTCTGTGTCCCCAGGCCTGTACCCAGCAGGGCAGGACAGGGTCGGGCTGCAGAAAGCAGAAAGCCAGAATTCCAACACATTAGCCTGGCAGGTACTGACGTCAAAGGAGTCAAACCCCAAACAGCCAAAGTGCAGTAGAGGCTGTGCAAGGGAGGATCTCGAACAGAGACTTGCTGCAGCCAGACCTGCAGTGCCAGAATTACCAAAGACATCAGTGTGCACCTTCAGCAGGGCAGCTTGTCACTCACATTCTGATTAGGTGATCCCAGAACTGCTGCCCCTTGCTTTCACAGTGCCTGCCCTGCACAGACAAATGTACTACTTCTCTGCAGGCTCAGGGAGGGAAGTGGGAAGAAGGTCACCTCTTGTATTCCCGTGACTCAGCAGTGCAAAAGTGCCAGAGAGTGGCAATTAGTCACACTGCCAGCAGAAGTCATCTGTGTTTCAATACATAATGCATTGCATTTTTCATTTTAGAGGGGTTTTTTACCACTGTAAGTACAGACAAGAGTCCCATGTGATTTTTTAAAATGAATTTGAAGTCTGCAGGTCTTGTGCACCCCCTTCAGCACAGCTTTGTCCTGCTAGCAGGTGTCAGAAAATGTCACAAAACCAAATTAAAGTACCAGGCAAAGCAACAGCTGCATGTTACCTGGAGTCCTCAGGTGCTCCTGTTGTATTGTTCTCAGTGCCCTCACCAGGAAGCCAGAAGTGATACTTTCTCGTAAAACCCAAACTTTAGCGAGAAATCCCAGGATTTTCATATGGTTTCATCATACACATATCTAATCTTCACAGATATCAAGTGAAGAAACAGTCTGGAGTAAAGATCTTGTTTTGACTGTCTGGTTAGTGCTGGCTCTGCTTGGTAATAGAAGTCCTAGGACTATTGGTAATGTTTATGACAGGAGTCCTGCTTGCTCAGTGAGCATCACAGTTAAGCCATATTCTTCTCGGAGAAACTGGGTTCATTTGGCTCCCTGCTGACAAGATGTGTGACGCATACTGTGCTCCCTCAAGATGTTTGATGATCCTTGACAATAGTATTTTGTAAATAGGATAAGAGTATCACTCCTGCATTCAAAGAACTAACACAGGAGTAGCTTTTGGAACTGCTATTTGTATGCAATGACTACAGAGAGAGGACGCTCATTACTCCTGGTTTTTAATTTAAGGGTGGTGTGGTTGGATAGTCAAGAGTTTTCAGATCCGCTTTGGACAGCATTTTGCCATTTCCTAGGAATCCTCTGCTGTGAAACTGTACCAATACTTATGAATTAGTAGTGACAGCTCTGCTGATGCTGACAGGATTGTTAGAGAGCTGCCGTGCATGTCAGTCACTTCCCTCCTCTATGTATTTTCATAGCCATGGGAGGACAAAATGTAATACAATAAATGATGTCTCTCTTTGGCTGGCCCAGCTACTGACACTGCCTACACAGAATGAGTTGTGAGAAAATAGCTTTAAAATCCCATGTAGTTGAAGATTGTATTGATCGCCAATTACTTAATTTAAGGATCTGCAGGAGTCACTGCTGTGTGTAAGGGCAATAACCATGGGGAGGGAGGTGAATTAACAGAACACGAGCTATAAAAATTAGTAGGCTGTTCAAGCCACTGTTGTTGTTGTGTCTGGTGAACTGAAGTGTTAAAGAGTCTGATGACTCACAGGGTTAATGCAAATAACCACTTGCATATGATAAGGCTCTACCTTCCAGTTTTCCTAAAGCAGAGACTGCAAATTAGATTTACAGGTTAATATAACTATAACTGTTTTTTCTTTGAACAGTTTTCATGTACAGATTATTTTGACTGAAATGATAGCTGCAGAAGAGTTGTATAATTATCATAAAAGTAAAAAAAAAGAGGTAATTGTTGTTAAAGCAAGTCAAACTTCTGAAGAATATCCATCTTAAGCTTAATTTCAGGTAATTTTGTTCCAATTACTGGTGTGTATTTAGAAAATATCGCCTCAAATTAGAATTGCTTTGGCCTCTCAATTCAACTCCAAAACATTTTCTGTGATAGCTTCACTTCATATTTTAATTGATTGGCAAATTAATGCAAGCTGTAACTGAGATAATGTTGCAAGGCAAGGAAATCAGGGGAATTGAAAATTTAGAGCAAAGATGCTAGGTTTACTGAATTTTGAAGCTTGAACTTTTTTCTTATTCTCCTGTAATTTCTTCTATCACTGACATTCATATGGACTGGTAGAGTTTTGTATTAATTCTTGTTACAGTACCTCACATTGCTAAATATTTCTGTAACTTAGAGACAGTTGCACTTCCTACCACATGATATTCCTTCAGCCAGTAGATACATTGGATATGAAACTTCTAACAGTTGCTTTTAGTTTTTATTTACTTGCCTTTGCATGTGTCAGATGTATCTAGGAAAGAGCTCCAAGCATTTGCTCCATATGGGAACATGGTTGCTGTTACTGCACTGTGGAAGAAGTCCAAGCTCAGAGTCTTGTCCTGGCTTCACAAGTTTACTAAAACTAGTCCTAGTTGAAAATCCCACTCCTACCTTTGTAAATGGGATGTAGGCAACAGTCAGATTTAAGCTGTATTACCTCTTCACAGGCAGAGAGTAAATGGGGCTTCCTTTCTTCAAAAGTGATCAGTCATTGATGTGGGTTTGGATGCTCTGCTTTTGTGGTGGCACCGAGCAGATGGTGGTGATTAAACACTAAATATCAGTGCAGCAAGTTATGTTCCTTATCATCAAGTTACAGCTGTGCATCAAAACTGTCTCACCTGTAAATCTGGTCTGTAACCTGCTTGACTGTGGAAGTACCACAAAAGGTGTCCCTCTATGTCTTGGTGTCAGCAGCAGTGCTCTGCTGGGTTTTGTTTACTACCAACAAGACAGACGTCAGAGTCAAGAGTCAAGTCTGGAGAGAGATTTAAGATTGAATTGTGTTCCCAGAGACTAGTCATTAGTTTTTTTTACCAGCAAAAGGTGCTCCAAGCCTCACACCCAACTCCTGTTTTTACTTCCTTTTTCTTCTCCTGAAAGAAGGATAAACAAAGGCCTGCGTGCTTGTTGGTTTGCTTTTGACAGGGCTTTGACAACCTTGCATGTAACGGATTATGTCTGTGTCTCAAGGTATAATTCACATACCCAATTTCAGAAAGCCAGTTATGGAGTAGGGTAAAAAAATACAACTAGAAGGATCCAGAGGAGAAAACCCCCAACGATCTATTAACTCAGTGAGGAATTGCTTATTGCAACATGCAAAGAAGTGGCTCCTTAGTCAGCCAGCCAGCTGTCTTTGCATCAGGGAAGAGGAGGGGATGGAGTTCTGGGTCAGTGGAAACTGGTGGTCTCTGCCAGAAAGGCTCCTGGAGGAGGACGACTTCAGAGCCGGGTCTGCTACTGGTGAACGTGCTTAGTAAACCCCAGTGCTGCTCCGCAGTAGTTGTATGTCAAGGATGCTGAGAAATGCAGGGACATTTGTCCAGTACACTCGGTGCCCAGTGACTTACAGGCGCTTGCCCGTGAGCAAAGAATGCATTTCTACTCTAGGACCTTTTCAAAATAAAATCACAAAATCCTTTTGCTTTCCAGTGGCACATTTGGTGCAGTGGGGGAGGGAAATTCCTTGTGTGTAATCAGAGTATTAATGCTAGCAGCCATTCAAGAGAAACAATCTTTAATGCCAACAGCGAGAAGTGCCAATCTTCAGTGAGACGGGGGAACGTAGGATTCTGTCGGTTCTGTTTTGCAACGCAGCCAGATCCTTCCCACACCACCATCTCACTGCACTGCCAGCACACAGGACATCTGAAACATCACAGCCAACTCTCACAAGCCTAAAAGTATCATTAATAATGCAAAACATTCCTGCAAGAGACCTAATTCACTGTAATGATGGGAAGGAATAAGATAATGGGAATGCAGATCTAAGACAGTTAAATATTTTTGAATCTTTACAAGGATACTGTGATGGAGGGGGAAATTAAAATTTGTTCTAATCTATATAGGCATACAAGTATGTCACTGCATGGTTTTGCAACAGATTTTCAGGCAGGAATCTTCTCCCATTGCTCTGTTAATGGAGCAGATTTCCAGAAGAGTGCAGTTTTGAATTGCTCAGAATTACCTGAAGTGATAGTTCTTTCCTCAGTTTATGAATTAATTCTGATCACCAACTCAATTTATAACCTCTAACTTCTGAAACACCTTCTTCTGCAATCCATTCCCCACAGTGATCATCTTTAAGCCTACTTTATAAGTATATATAAGCAATATATATAATTCAATGATGAATTTGTGTCTCTTAGCAGCCATCATAAAATAATAAGTTTTTCCTCTATTATGTGGAGTGTGGTTCTCTGTTTGTATAACAGGTCTTTAGTAAGCACACTAAAAAAGTATTCCTCAATCCAGTAACATTACAACAGTTGATATCTGTATTTACTGTAATTACCTAGAAAAAGAAAGATTTTCATCACCACCCACAGTCACTGCTAGTGACTCTGCCACATGCAAAGCCTCACATTTGTCTTGATGTTTTTCAAATTGACCTGAATTTTCATATCCATAAATTACTGCAAGAACAGAAGTATTAACATGAAGGAGTCAGAGTGCATTTTATTCAGTTCATGTCTTTAATTGCTAGGCTTGCAACAGAGGCTTTTATTGACAAGAATACAGTAATGAGTTGTATAGAATATGTTCAGTCAAGAGTTGTTTGTTCCAGGAACTTAGTGCAAAATTTTCACACTGCCTTAAAAATCCCTCCAAGCCTAGACCTGATTTCATTTCTCTGCTTACTGTTAAGATCTTTCTAAACACTGGCAATCCTTACCATAGACTTAAAGGCTGCAGTTAAATTATTTTGCAGCTATCCAGTTTGTTTTATCTACTCCATCTGTTAAGCAAGAGTTTTATTTTTCTCTCAAAACGTTCTATAACTCTTGGAATTTTAAGGAATTCATTATTTTTAGTGTATTACTCTGTATAACAATCTCTTAACTGTGCTGGACCATATCAAAATGGTTTCACAAATGCATATCACAAAGCATGTACAGTGTGACACAGCTTTCTTGAATTGGCTCTCTGAGACCTGTGTTGAGCTTAGGATGCACTGCTATGTTTACCAGAAGATGTGATTAATCACCGAAATAAATTACAGCAGGAGATTCTCTGTTTTCTGAACTCCTGAAAGGGAAACTGCTGATATACATGGAACTGGGTTAGGTGGTGCTTCCTAATGCTAAACTGAGTGGCAGCCCCTCTGAGATGGCCCTGTCCTGTTAATTCATTGGATTATCCCAAAAGAAAAGTGCTGTTCAATCTCCCAGCTGACTTTAGTTTCACTGAGGGGATTAAGCAGCCAGTAAATGCTGATTTACATGCTGAGAAAACTACCAAAAAATCCAAGTGCAGACACACAAATTCTGTGTAATACCTGACTTCAAATTAAACAGACAGGCATGCTTTTGAAGCATAAGATTAATTCAGGCTCAGAGTACAAGTAGATAAATTTCAGGTGACTTTAAAAAGTCACTTGAACTAATGCTGTTAGCAATTGATCTAAATTACTTCTAATGATTTACTGTTAATTTGTTCTGGACAAAACCAATGTTTGCTACCAAAGGTTATGGAAGGAACAAGTTTTTTTTTTGTCCTGTTTCTAGACCTCTTTACTGTCTTTTCCAGTTCACTCCTCAACATACTGAAGAATTCTGGATTTTTTTTTTTATTTTTTTTTGCTAATGGGGCCTCTAGTGAACCCGATATGATAGGAATATGAAGTTTCTGGTTGTTAATTAAGAAATCATTAACAGAGAGATTCATGGAATCTCAACTATTTTAACAGACCCCCTGTTGATTCCAGGCACATACTGCCTCTCAGTTTCCTTTTGGGAAGACTGTAGGAAAATTCCTATGCAGTTATAACTGAACTTTCATTTTGCTCTGGTGTCTGGGGTGTTAATATTTGATCATGGATGTGCTACCAGTAATTGCAAAGGAAAATTGTTGATGGAAAAGCTGGCAGCTGTTTACAGCAAATCCTAATGGTGTGTCCTAGATTAGCGGAAAGGCTTGACACACTGATGTTTAAGACTTTTTTCATGAATGTTTCATCACTAGCAGTAATAAGTCTTTGTACGTCAGTAATTTTCTACTTGATCCCTCTGATTTTCTTCCAAATTAAGTCATATTTTCAGTTGCACTATCACCTAAATGCCAGATGCTCAAAGCCATTTAGACATATCTATGCTGACTGTCACACCACAGTGGCTTTTAAGGCATGTGGGTTTTGCAGCAGAACTCATGAATATGCCCTGGGTAGATTGGCTCCTGCGGACACATGTAGGCACTCGGGGAAGGAATAGAGGGAAGTAGTGCATGGAAGGAGTGCAGCTTGTGTGGGGAGCATAATGGGTGCCCAAGCATCCCTGCAGAGCACATGTAGTAGACACACGTGGCTGAAGCCTTGCTGGGCTGCTTGGCTAGTGGACGAGTACCAGTGTGAGCCTGGCACCAGAGCTCTGATCTCCTTCGTCCTGGAAGCCAATATCCCCTACTTGCTTGTGGTCAACCACCTCACACTTTTTCTTGTACTGCTGAGCTGTGTGTCAGGGTGCAAGGAGGGCTGGCTGCTCCCAAAAGGCAGGTGAGACGGGAACTTAAGTGACTGATACTTGTAACGGGCTCAAGAGGTGCAGAGAATAAAGCCCATGTCCTAACACTCACCTGGAGGCACCCTCTGCACCCCTCCTGGGTGAGAGCTTACAGTTCACAGTGGAGGATACAGGACAGGTGGCAGACTGAGCCTCTGCTCCGGTGAACTCCTGGTTGTTCACTGTGCTCCAGCAAGTCACTGACAAATAACATGGTGTGTTTGCTGGGAGACTGGAGCTCTATTTGCCTTAAAAGAATTTACAAGTTTTTTTGCTACCTTTAAAATCGTGCTAATTTTCCCCCTGCAGCAGGGAAGAAGAGCCTTTCTCCATGCAGTTACTGTGCTGTTTTCCATGGCAGTGCATGCAGTTCAAGGTATGAGACCCTGTGGAGAGAAGAACTGCAGTTAGGTCTCTAACCATAATGCCACCTAGAGTGAGATTTTTTTCTGGTCATTTTACTTCAGATTTTTCCATTTAGCCCTTAAGTCTTCAGATTAAGTGAGTATCACGGCTTCTGTTTGCCAGGAAGACGTCTTTCCAGTCTCAAAACTCAGGGTAAAAAGCCTGAGACTTCAAATACCAAAGCACAACTCTTACATTCTTTGCCATAAAAATACATATTAAATTATTTTTAGACACTTCTTATGACCTTGTACAGGATCGTAGGTGCAGAAAGTGGCTTCTGAATACTTTCAGTACCATTAATTACTTGCATGTCACATGCTTGTGAATGTGGAAGTCCAGTTGGTAAAACAAGAGACAATAAATGAGGAAGTGTTTAGCCTGAAGACTGAAACTCATCATGGGACTTACCATGTGAACCAAAGCTGCAGCAAATAGGTCAGCATACTTTCAACACAGCTGGGCTTTGTTAGGCAAGTTTAAAAGAAACTTTTCAAACAAGTGGGTATTTATAGCACATAGAATTTTAATTGTAAGCTCCTGTTGCCCCAAGTGTGTTAATAATTATTTTTTTTCAGTATCATATTTTTTTCATCTCACCCCCAGTTTCTCATAAGGAACCTTATTTTTCAGATAGCTTTCACTCTCAGGTAAATAAGCTGTCCTGTGGCTGCAGTTCACCTTGTGGATTTATGAGAGATGAATCAATTAATTGTATCCTTGGGGAGAAAACTGGCATAGAAATGAGGTAAGAGAGTAGACAGGTGCAGTGGTAAATATCCAGGAGAAAAATTTGTTCTCTTCTCCTTCACAGAGTTCCCATGTAAGCCGACAAAGCACGTGTCAGACTACCCACAGATAAGTATACCTGCATCCCTTAAGCTGATCCATAAGTGAAAAATACAATGGAAAAGTTTCCGTAACTTCCATCTACGACAGAGACGGTGAATGAAAAGTATAAATTAGCCTCCTCCATGCAACCCTGCTCACTTTGCCTCAAGTGGTCCCTGGCTGACCACAGCCATTTGTTTGTTCCAACTCTTTGTGTAGGATAAGCACCCTTGGCACCCCACCCTGACCTGTCAGGCTACAGCCCGTCTCTGTGAAGTAAGGGACACATTCAGCTCAGGTTTTCAACAGGTCAGCATGAGTTTTCTTGCTGTCCTCTGCCTCCTGGCTGTTACAGCTGCAGGTAAGAAAATACCCTTTAATGCCTGCAGGGCATCCAGTAGCCAACTCCATAGGGTTGGGAGGAAGAAGCTGCCATTCAGAGTAATTTAAAAACAGAGGGAAAACAAGGAAGAATCTGGGGAGTCTGAAAGGAATACATGGCAGGTTCTTGCCATAAGAACAGCAGGTAGTGTGGGAATGAGGACGAGGCAAACAGGGAAGTGGGAAGAAGCATGATGACCCACTTAGGGATTGGCACTGCTAGTCACACTCCACAGCCTTACGTAAAAAGCAGTGTATGATCACGTTTTCTTGGCTTATTATACAAAGGTCACTGTACAGCTCTGTTGAGGATACTTATCAGTTCATGAGGGCCTGATTGTCATAACCGAGCTGCAAGATTCCATGAAAATTGAACTCATTATTTATTGTAATATACATAAACACAGGTATGTGCTCTTCTCACCAGTAGCCCTTGGCCAGGTAGTGACTCTGTCCAGCTGTGTTACAGAGTGGCTCCTTAATGTGTCATCATAGTGGTACATCAGGGATGAAAGGGATCTCGTGTAACTGCAGACACAAGTAGGAGTGTACACTTGTGATTTCACCTTTTCTTCTGGGTTCTACTGATGTATGAACTGGTCGCAGAGACCCTTTTAAGTCAAAATGACCTACATATCTGCAGACAGGTCTGCCTAAAATGACTCTGATAAAATGGGAATGAATTTCATTACTGACCTAAAACAAATTTTAAGTGAAATTTGTTGAACTCTAAAAAAAGAAAATTTTTAGATGATTCTGTACTTTTGGGCTTCTTTTAGAAAATAATTCAATGTTGAAAATATTATCTTTCTGTAATATTCCAGATCCAAATTGAATAAACATGCATAAGCAATTTTGATCATAAGTCTGCTCATCTAAGTTTACCAAACAAAAATCTTCAGGGATAAACTTTGGAGATATTATCTCCAAAGAAATAAAAAAAAAAAATTATAACTACTTTGAATCAAAAAGTGGAAATATTTATTTTCTGCAAGATTCATTCCATGGGTTATGACTTTCCATACTTTTTATACTTAAGTAGTGGAAAATATTTTGTTAGCACTTGTTAGCATTTTCTGGGTAATAATTTTTTGTGGATGAAACAGTAGTCTTCATTTAAAAAAAAAAGAAGTCAATTTTTGCTTTCCATTTCATTTTTTTTTTTTGGTGACAAATATGTGTGATACCCCAGGCTACTGTTGTTAGTGTGACAAGATGCCTGTGTCACTTTGACTGAGATGCCCCTGATTTAACTTTGGTATTTCACAGAGCCCAGAAGCAATATTGTTCACAAAAAAGAGTAGCAAATGGAGAGAAGCACTGAAGATAGATTGCGCGCTCTAATCTATAGGTGGGAAAGCTTACACAACGTAATCCTGCTGTCACTTGGACATGTTTTACACTGGCACAGCTTCTTCTCTCTGGGGGTGTTTTTTCAATTTGTCTTAGCTCCTGTGAAAACAGAGTGAGCCTTGCTAATGGTGAGGACCTGAAGTTACCCAGTAATTTAGATTTCTTATGGTGCCCAGGAATTGCCTCTAAATGGCTTCCCTGGGATCGGAACTGGGGAAAAAAATAAAATACTAAATGTCAAAAGAGAGAGAGTATAGAGTCAGTTTCCTTGGTGAACAAACATTGCTCCAACAGAAGTTGGACGGCTCAAGAATGGTCTTCATTTCATCAAGTGAGACTTTGCCATTTCCTTTACAGTCAGGGCTCTGCCGGTGTATGCAGTCTGTGCTGGGTCTGCGGGAGCCAGATGGGGGTCTTTCCGCTGTCTGTAGTAGGAATGGTTTAAGGCTTTAGCTCTCAAATAATTTTTGTCCAAATATGTAAAACTATCATCACATATAAAATACTTTCCCACCACAGAAGCCGTGATTATGCATACTGTTTTGGTTTTACAAAACTCTGTGGTGCTCCAGGACCAACATTTACTAGTAAGTGAAAAAAGCAGTTCTACAGGATTTTGTCTCTTCTAAGCTGAAAAGTCATTGATATTTATTACCGAACAGGTGTAACTTAAATTATGAGGAACTCACTTGTATGGTGTCACAATTCTCAGCTATTTAATTTTAAATTTGTAATTAGATTTTCTCCAGCAATTTAATTACTGAAGCCAAGGGAGAGCCCATATTCCAAGAGCAAGATGAAGTAAAAGTCATTTTATTGCACAACTTACCCTCAGATTCTAAAAATCAGTGGAAGAACTCCTCCTCCAGTTTAGCTGATTCTGCTCAATATACAGTATTCAGTCCTCCACTGCATGGCTGATATGGTAATGACTCTTTGCATTCACTGAAAATTAAAACTACCTCAAAGTATTCAGAGCAAGCATTAGACTGACCTATCCAGATGATGAAAGAGTGATCCTGTGAACTTCTTTACAAATAAAAATTCCTTTGTTACTGTTAAAAGTTTTCTTTTGAAATATATGGAGTTTCTTTATCTGTGGAAACATGGATGGTTTGAAATATTCTTTTTCTACTCCAATTCCCAGCACTTAATTCTCAGTCTACCATCTGACTGTTGTTCACGGAAACCAGGAGTCCTTTGACATTAGAACTATATTCAAAATGGGGGTAATGACTCCTCCATCTGATCCAATCAGAGGCATTAAAATACAATGGTTTATTTTGTGAAAACAACAGTAAATGTGAACACCTGCTTTATAGCTCCAGGGCACTCTTTTTGAAATAAACTTCCCTAATAGTCGAGAGGAGTTCAGAGAAGCCATTAACATCTTTCCAAAATTACACTTTAAAGATCGCAAAGATTTTACTCAGCTTTCTCTTCTCTCCCTCCCTTGCAAACCCATTGGAATCTTAGCAGAGCTCTGCCAGAGAGGCAGCTGTCGATGCTGTCCCCTTTCACAGCAGCCCAGGAGCTGATACAGATCCCCCACGGCTGAGCAGCTCTGTACTGGTGGGCTCATTGGATCATCTCATGTGCTGGGCTACTGACACATTGATCCATGTCTGGGTTCTAGCCTTATGATACTGAGGTACTTCCTCATCGCAGGAAATCTGGTGAGGACCAGCACATAAGGCATGCTGGGGTCCAGAACATGAATACAATATAGATTCAACTTTTGCCAGGTCTGACTGTGCCTTGCTGTTCCCAGTCCTTCAAAGGTCTCCCGTGTCCCACACGATGCCCTAGCAGTCACTGTGCCTCAACCGTGGCCTCACACCACCGAGAGCTGCCCCTGTTGGGCTTAGACAAGTGCTGTCTCTCCCAGGATACTCTAAGGAGATGCAATGTGTGTACAGAGGGTTCATGGCTCTGATGAGGCCAATGCCTTCTCCACGGACTGTAACATCATATTTTCCTCTGTTCCACCTGAACAAAGAAGGATCAACTATACATGGGCAGCCATCTGGCATGACTAGGAAATCCAGTTTTAGCAAATGTCTTGAGACAAGTACCTGTGTTGATCACAGTATAGACAGAGGGAGTAAAGGACATGTAGTCTGCACCAAGGGCTCCTAAGAGGGCTACTACAGCAAGCAGCCTTGAAGTAGTTGGGAAACATGGCACTCAAAGTGGAGAGAGATTACAAAACACTACATGGCTTCCTGTCTTAATTCACTGTTAGGAACAGACAAATGGGCCCTGCACAGACCATGGTCCCTTTTCTAGCTGCTCTGTGGAGGAGCAGTGGCCAAGAGATGTTTTTGCACAGCCATAAGTTGAAGCCCAACTAGGTTTGCTGAGAGACTGTGGAGAGGAGCTGCCCTCCAGAGGGTAACAGGCTCTCCCCTCCCAACACCCTGAACATGCCGTCAGGACATCCGTTCCCAGGTGGCTGCTGTCTCACAGACACCCAGCAGAGGAGCAGGGTCAGCCTGGAGCTGGAAGAGAAGGCTGGAGCCTTCCTCTCACCTTCCTCTGCTTTCCTGTGTTTGTTGGATCCCCAGCTCCAGCCATGCTGCTGCCAGCCCTTGGCACAAAGCCGGCAGCTTCTGTGCCACCCAACACATCCTGGGAGGGGTGAGCAGAGTCTGAGCAGGGCTTCCTACGACCAGGCACAGGCAGCCACCATGTTGAAGCCTGACAAGTGGGAACACGAGGATCTGATCAGTATCTCCCTGAGCTTACTGAGGCAGAATGCCTGGAAAAGGGACCTGGTGATGACAGCCCCCTAGGGAACACTTTCAGAAGCAGCAACTTCCTAGTGGGTCCTGTACTCCCAGTGCTATTTTCTTGGCTGGACTCACCCTACCCCTGTGCTGTGCTGATCAACATCGAGAGCTAAGGGTGTCATCAATTTTAACCAAGGGAATCTCAGGCCCTGTCCTGCCCACCAGATACAGCAAAATGTAACCTACAAATGCAGTCCATGTCTATGTCTAAGATGCTGCAAATCACGACCTCTGAGAGACAACCTTCCTGTGTCCCTTGGTCTCATAAAACCCCTGGGACGCCTAAGATCTTCAGAGCTGCCCACTGTTCCAGAGCCTGTGCTGATAATTTTTTTAATGCCTGAGTACTCCCAGTGCAAACTGTGGTTTCTGGAGATGTGTGTCCTGAGTAAAGTGCTCTGATACTTGAGTCAACTATTGTGTGTTGCAGTAATAGATCTTGCAGCTGTTTGCAAAGAGATGTTAGAACAGAAGTGATTTTCTCATTGTCACCCAGAAGAGTACTCATCGTCACTCAGAAGAGTAAGTAGAGAATAGGATGTTTTTCTCTTGATCTTAAAACTAGTACCTGTAATTTTGAAAACATGCTGCCCCTCAGCGCTATGAAGTTTTTTATCATTTTTCGACAGATACCTGCATACCCAAGGGCAGAACCTCACTGCTATATTTTAAGCATATTTGCTACTCTGTGTATGGAAGGTTGTGTCAAGCTAGTCAGGACTTTTTATAAAAAAAAATTCAGGAAGAGCCAATTTCTTGTTGCAAATAATCTTCTGCTGAAATCTGTTTTCACAAATCTTTCAATGGCAAGAGACTTTGGAATTTGGAATTTGATCCAGATGGGATTCTAGGGGTCTGAATCCTATATTTTAAAGAGAGTCCTGCACCTCAGAGTGAAACCTAAAGACTACTTGGTTTTGCTCTTGTGCTTTTTCTGGTTTAATGAAAACACAGTAAAATGTGTTTGTTCCATTTGTATGTCAGATTTTAAAAAAATTCTGACATTGCCTTANAACCTTCTCAACCCCCAACATCTTAGTATCTCATTCATTTGAAAAACCTTCATTTGCACAGTCCTCAGTGTTACTGTGATGGAATTACATATACTCATTAACATTTTGGGACAGATCAGAGGTGCTGTGCATTGAGCTGCTTCTGAGGAAGTGCAGTGTTAGCTTGTAGGTCCCAGCAGAGACACCGCTTAGGAATATACACTATATTGAGATATTTTTGTAGAGATTTGAGTCCTGAGTCAATACTGCAACATTTTAATGTTTGATGTTTTATGAACGTTCTGATGTGCTTGTCATCCTATGAAGGTAATTATGAGATGCCTTGGGCTAGAGGCAAAGCTTAACCCTATGATTAAAGAGCTCCAATAACATCATTAAAATTAAAGAAATTTAGTCATGGGTTTTTGGGAAAAAAAATCTAATTATTGTATCATAACTTGAGGGGAAAAAAAGAAAAATGAAAAAATTAAACTAGGAGGGAAGTCTAGGTGTTTCAATTTTAAGGTGTCAGGAAACTTGATACATTACATGCTTTGCAGCCCTCTGGGTGGGAAGCAATTCAGCTAGAGACATATTTTTGATCCTGCATATTTTTGATCCAGTGTGCATATGTTTACAGTGATACACTCTTTCTCTAGACTTGATTTTGTCTTTCCAGGAAAGATATGACTAGTCTGCAACAGAAATATATGATAAATTTAAAGTGTCCTGCTTGAACTCATGAGCAGTGGGGGAGAGGCAGCCCTTTTTTGGGGTGTAGGGATGTGGGGAAGGTGCATCCAGCTCTGTGAACACCATCTTCTTTTGGGTGTATATGGAATATTAAACCCAAGGTGAAATCCTAGCTCTTTGGAGCCCAGTGGTAGAACTTTACTGATGAGAGCTGGGCTGGGTTGTTGCTCTTCTCAGCTTGGACCTGAGTTGCCCCCTGCAGGAAGCCTGATCCTGTTTGAAAACCAGGTCTAAGGAAAGACAAGTACCTGGGCATGGCGAGGGCCAGCTGCTGGTGGAGGGCAGGCCAGCTGCTGGTGAAGGGCAGGTCAGCTGAGGTGACCCCAGCACAGGCCACCCTCCCCTCACTGCTGGACATGGGGGCAGAGCACGTGGAGACCCCCGAGGAAGCTGGGTTGGGCCCAAGGGGAGTGGCAGCACCCTCAGGACTATGACAAGCAGAATGAAGTCAATTTATGGACAGGAAAAGACAGGAAAAATAATTTAAGTCATGCATCCTGATGGCCTCTCACACAGTACTATGCAGGATTAAGCCTCTCTAACAGTATTATAGATCCCAAATAATTTGTCTTTTGCATATGAAATGATATACTGCCCAGTTCTTGCTCCTTCTCCTTCCTTCTTTTTCACCTGGGAATAATTATTTTTCTATTGTTATGTAAACTCAGAGGAGATGCTAGTCTGTGATGATGTTCCCTCCCAAATGGTTTAGCTAGTTATTTAGATCTACCTCCTTTCCTCTTTAGTCTTGCGTTTTGCCTATTGTGAAATTATTTCTTGACCTTTACATTCTATGTAATTTTTCATATATTTCTTAAATTACCAAGCTCAAAATTGCCTGCAGAAGTCACAATTGTGGCTAAGGATAAAGAACCTCCTACTGTTCTGGATGGTTTTGAAATTTCTCTTTTATCTAGGATTTGCAAAAGTCAGGAAAGAAATTCAAAGAGACTTTTTACCAGTGTGCTTACAACCGTTCTCCTATTTCCCTGTGGAAGGGCTATGAGGACACCCTTGTTTGTTCTGGCTGTGTCAATTTCATTACATTGCCAAATGTTTCTTTTCCCAGATTTATATATTGCTCAGGTGTTGGGTTATGTTTTGCTCAGATGCTGGCTTCATTAGAATTACGATATTACTCCCAATCTTTGAAACAAACACTAACTTTCACATAGATTTATTTATTATTATTAACTCCAAAGTTTATTCCTATATTTACAATTATGCACTAGAAATGTTGGATTCTGCAACAGTTATCAGTGCTAGAGATATGAGAGTCTAATATTGTATGATTGTCTCTTTATAAAAATAGTTCTGTTTGTAAGTGAAAATATACTTCCCTGTGTTACTGGAGGAAAGACATGAGCAGAAAGCTGAACACAGAGATCATCCCTAAAACTTGTAAAGACAAAAATGCAGTGGAAGTTACTTTTATGCAGTGTATAAAATATAGTGTGTCTTATTACAGTGTACTGGGAAACTTGAAAAAGAAAACCTCTTGAGGCGTTGATATTTTTTTCCTACTTTATCAGGTTTCATAAAAGCTCAGAAAACCTGTGTCAGGTTACCTGGCAGGCTGGAGAGCAGGCTGTTGTTGAAGCATGGATGTTACCAACTCAAAAGCTTTTTGCACAGGGCATTTGCTTGCTTCTCCTTCTGAAGCATGGCTTCCTTTTCTTCTGAGTGAAAAAAGGTATAGATAGGTGATACGAGTTTAAAAATAATTGCAAGGACTTTATTTTTAAACCTACAAAGTTCATGAATTTGAAACTTTCTGTTTCAGCCAGTTTTGTCTTGCAAAGCTGTATGAGTTTTATAGGCCAAAGCAAATTATAGTAAATACAAATCTATATTTTTGATCTATTAAGGTGACCTGTCTGGAAGGTGTATTCCAAGTAAGCAAAAGATCTATTTTAATATCTTTTACTAATTTTATCAAGACTTTGATATAGCATTTTTAAAAGGCCTGTGTACTACCAAACAAGTATTCAATGTGTCTTTTTACTTAAAAGAATATCTTAAGAATACCTAGCAGAAATGAACTAAATTCTTTATCATTTTTTTGAAAGATAAAACATATTAATATACAAAAAACTTGGAGAAAGTGTCTGCCAAATATTTCATATCATTACAGGTCATAGAAGTCTTTAGTTCCAACTATAATGTTGTTATTTTATTTAATAAATGAAAAAGTATCCTATAAAAAAATGTGCAGACATATTGGAATGTTAAATTACCCACTGGATAATTTAATTATAGGAAAGATCTTATACTGTTCCCTAATACAGTAAGAATTGTGAGAACAATACAAATCTGTGAATGAGAAGGCCACAAAACTGGGGTTATTTTTTTTTTATATCTGTAGTGACTTAATACAAATTTTGAATGGAAATTTATATGATTCATATTCTTTGTGTGTGATAGAAAATTAAGCCATATAAAATTGATTTAGAAGGCAGAAGATTTTTATTTCATATTAAAAATATGTACTGGAGAGGCATAGAGAATTCTAAGCAAGGTCAGCATTTAAAATTGCAGTAGCTACGTTGTGTTTCCATTCTTAGAAATGGAAAAACTGTCTACCTTTTTCTCTGAAGCAAACTCTTCATGACTTTGTATTAAAAAAAAAAGAAATAGCTATCTCATCAACTTTTCTCTTCGTCAGCTGCATCATATGTTTTCTGTACTGCACATTTAAAAATATGAAATAGTAGATGCAGATGAATCTTTGATTTTGAACCTGATTGTGGTCATTTAGTTTTTGAATATAGTTTTGTCTGCTTTTTCTGCAAATAATTATTAGTGTTCTGAGCTCCTACTCACCTGGAAATCTTCCTCTTCACTAAACATTATTTCTCTTTAACCTTTCCTGTGAATGTGGTTATCAGTAGGGTCTCACTACAAGTTTGTATGTAACAAGTTAGTACGCAAATAATTTGGATCTGAAGCTGTCAAAAAAATTGACGTCTTTTGTATTGGATACCACGATCAATATGACTGTGCAAAGACCTCTTGAGACATCAATATCTGATGGTGGTGGCTAGTTCTTAGTACTTGCTTGCCATTCATCTTAGCCTTGGGCAGACTTTGGCCTCTAGTTGGCTTAAACCTGAATTCTGAGGCTCAAAGAGAAAACCAGTGCTCTTACAAGCAGTGTCCTTCATACTAATGTTCTGAGGCAACTGAATTGCTCTTAAAGTCACTGAGAAGGAAGTTTTACCTCTGAGACTGACAGCAATTTCTTACCAGTCAACCCATGAGAAACTCAGCTCAGCTTGCTCTGGTGCCGGACATTGGGATAGTTCTGTAGCTCAGCAGGAACATGTCATAGCACAATTCTCTTGACAGCTGCTTTTGTACTTTACACATGTACACACCTCCAAACAAACAGGAGGAAATGCATTTGAAAAAACAAAGTATTTAATGGTCAAAACTATCTTTCTTCTATGATATTATGAGTGGGGAAAATGCATTTAAGTTATTGCTTGTTCTGCTTGAACCGACTTTCTGATGGGGAAGGCCCAACTTTGATTCTTCCTTCTTTTCTGTGTGGCTTTCTAATCACCTACACATTAGGAAGGCTAATACCCAGTAGAGTCTTTTCTTTCAGAAAGACATCCTTTAAAAAAACAGTTCAAGATATGCTTGCAGCAGAGGCATCTTTCATGATATCTACTTGGAAAAAACCGCCTCTACCTTACTGGTTACTGTACCTGTATTGTGGTGCACTATTGTGTTTTTCTGGTCACATTCAATTAAAAGATCTTTCTTTTTTGATTTTTTTCCTTCTTCCAAAAAATTATTCATACACTCCAAGCAGTTTAAAAGTATTGTGGTATATACATACATACACATGAAATCATTATGGTAATACTATATACATCTTCTGACTAAAGGATGCCTTAGTTCTTAAAGCAGTAGGAATGTTTTTTTGTCAAATTAATTTACCGAATGTTGAAGAAAATAATAATCTGTTTTAATCACTTTACCTGCAGTATTTTTCCCAAATTTTTGCATTTTAAAATACATGTATTTTAAATTAGGTTAGTTTACTAGATACCCAAGTTAATACATTATGTCACAACTAGAAGCAGCAAATCCTTGTAGGACAATGTTTACCTTGTAGACTAATTTTTTACTTTCTCAGACAGGTACAGAATTGTCTTGTCCTCATAACCTGGGTGATTATTGCAAGAATTTTTTAATCTGATCATACTAAACAAATTGAAAAACTTAATTTCTCATTTTCAATGAATAAAACAGAAGAGGTGATACAGAAGGATTTGCCATTTCTACAGTAATTTCAGCTGCTTGCTTCTTCAAATCCAATTTTGCAAAATAATGATTAACCCACTTGTCGCTGAATGCCCTGTGACCTTGATAGCATATTTTTGGAGATCTTTGTCCTTCTTGGCCTAAGGATAAGGAAAATAAAATAGTGACGTGAATGGGACCTCTGCTGAGCCGGCGTTCTGTGTATTATCAACTTAAATGATAATTGGCTAGGAATAATCTTGGAGTATACTCAGATGTTTCATTGCTTTCCTCACAGTGTGGCTGAGTTTTCTTTTCACTGTCTCACTTGGCACTACTTTTGTGTTTGTTACACCTTTTCTTTTCCCTTTCAGACAAGCAAAAATGACTCTCAAGAGCCTTTCTTTCTCCTTTGCCTAGGTTTGTCTCTTCAACTGCTTTCAACCCTCTGATTACTCCTCTACTGAACATGTCAGAAGATTCCCATAGGCCTTTAGGAAGGCTTTGCCTTCTATACAAAGGCAGTCTTATGTGATTCTACAATGAAAGCAATTAGACGAATGCCCTGTGGGTTGTTTTTCCAGACTTTCAGGTTAAAAAAATAATTATTTTAGAAAATTCCTTAATTTTAAAATATTTTGGGATATGTATTTAAGACCTGTTGAAAGCTACAGTCTGGCAGCTCTGAAAAGAGAAATAATTGCTAAAGAAAGAGTAATATATTTCAAAGGCTGCTAACCCAACCCCCAAACAGAACAACAGAAAAATTACCTAATGAACCATGATTTTGGAGAGCCTTCTGCTCACAGTCTAGGCTAGTGAAGTCTGTGACATTTCTCTTGAGAAGAAAAATGCACCTCCCAGCTACCGTGGGAGATTTTGTTTATGCAGAACAAACGTATAAAAAATTTTATATGAATGACTACTTTCCAGAGAATACAAAACATATGGGTAGGTACCCAATGTCAATATATATAAATATTGTAACCATAACCTTTTTCTGGGGTGGAAAAAAGTGACTGTCCCAGCCTACTGAGACATTATCTTTGTCATTCAAGCAAAATTAATAAGTTGTATTTGAGTTTCTTCATCTACAGTCTGGGACTTAAAGTACAGGAAACACAAAGGCATGCAGTGATAGGACAAGGGGCAACGGCTTAACCTGAAAGAGGGCAGGTTTAGATTACATATTAGGAAGAAATTTTTATTGTGAGGGTGACGAGGCTCTGAATCAGGTTGCCCAGAGAAGTTTTGGGTGCCCCATCCCTAGATGTTCCAGCCCAGGTT
>VYZQ01054383.1:647-12299 GCA_013400655.1 Mystacornis crossleyi | reverse complement strand
GCAAACTACAGTCCATGAACAATTACTGAAACATTGACACTTTATTTTATGCAAGGCATAAATTTTCTTAGTTACATAAGCAAGATATTGCACCCTACCTCATTATCCCCAGATGTTATTTATGAAGATGGTGACACCATTTTAAATTTCAGGGTGGCATCCTTTCTCATGAGCCTTCCTACAAAAGCCTTGAGGGTCTGAATAATGACCTCTGAAGATTTCAATCTTTTCTCTCTGCTACAGTTTAACTATAGTAGTTTAACTGCATATTTTTAAAAATACTGCAGATTTTTCTTCTAATGAAGTATCTCACAAAGTCTTTCAAAAACTGAGTATGAAAACCCTCAGAGAAAAAAAATATCAGAGTGCGTAAAGCTTTTCTTTGGACTTGCAGGATACTGAAACAGAAAAATCATCTACTATTTCACATTTCTCTTCCTGGATTAAAAAAGTAGGATGCAACTACAAATGTTGGTGCAACACACCAACAGAAAATTGAATCTTATAACTTACTACTTACCTTTCAACAAAGACAATGTTACCACAAAATACAATTTGTGATCCTTAGATGAAGGCAAGATTCTTGTTTGAGGGTTAACACTTTCCAAAAATATACCAGAAAAAAATTATTCACCATAAGCATGATCCTCTTCTCATAAAATGAATGGGATACATTTTAATTTACACTCAGTACTTCAGCAAGACCAATAAAAAGGAACATCCAACCTAGCAGTTGTGCCTGGGTGACCTGCATGCTGATAGTGTTGGGTAACCAAAGTCTGAAGATGTACCCTGTCGTACTGTCCTGTGTAGTAGGGAGGAGAAGGGAGATGCAGCAGGCAGGAATTGTGCAGCAAGATTGATTTATTTAATTATTTTACAACTCTCTTATAGACTTTTTTCCTCATAGTGTAATTAGTCAGAGAATCAGCCAGCTCTTGGGGTGATTGGCTGAAATCCTGTAACATCCACAGTGAGAATATTTCTCTACTGTACTATAAACAAAGGTTAGCAAGGTCTTCAGGTGTCCATAGTTTATAAAACTGTACAGATATCTTTTGTGAGAGAGAAAAGTCTCCCATGGGACTAGAAAGAAACAAGAAAAATTCTCACTAGCAGCATATTCTGTATCCACAGTACCCTAAGACTGAACTTAGTCCTCAGTTTATTCTAGGAAAGACACTTTTTCACTCTCATTTTTGGCTCCTTGTTTTGTATTAAATTTGGTTTGAGTGGACATGACTGTACATCATAAGCGTATTAACTACAGAATTAACTACTCTCTAGAAACATTTTTAAAACTGACCTGAAATTACAGAACTGACTATATTTTTATCATTTGATAGCAGAAAAATTGCCTGGACATGTTTCAGAGAACTTAAAGGTCTTAAGTATCAATGGCATTTTAGTTCTATCTCTGTAGAAGATTTTTGGTGCCATGGCAGAATTTCAGAAAATTAAAAATATTCTCTGAAAAAGAGAATGTGTTCTGGAAATCACAGAATCAGAATGGTTTGGTTTAGAAAAGACCCTAAAAACCATATATTTCCAAACACTGCCATTGGCAGGGCACTTTCCATTAGACCAGGTTGCTCAGAACCCCATCCAACCTGGCCTTGAACACTTCCAGGGATGGGACAGCCATTGCTTCTCTGGGTAGCCTGTGCCAGTGCCTCATTCCCCCCACAGTAAACAATTTCTGCCAAATATCTGATCTAAGTCGACCCTCTTTCATTTTAAAGCTATTCCTCCTCATCCTGTCACTGTATGCTCTTGTAGAAAGTCCCTCCCCATCTTTATGGTAGGTCCCTTCAGGTGCTGGAAGGTGCCATAAGGTCTCCCTGGAGCCTTCTCTTCTTCAGGCTGAACAATTCCAACTCTCTGAGACTCTCCTCAAAGGAGAGTCCAGCCCTCTGATCATCTCAGTGACTCTCCTCTGAAGACCAGTGGTTAGACAGTTCAGTGAGATTTCATTTGGAGAAGTTTTTAGAGACTCGTGTGAGAACAATGACGTGCTATGGTGAGGCTGGCAGACCAGGTTATGCTAATTCAAATTTAAGTTTGAGCTGGTGCAAAACTAAGCGTGTCACATTTTCCAGGCAGCATTTTCTTTGAGAGTACTGAGTACAGTGTAGGTACTTCATCAGAGCACTAGGAATCCTGGGGTGTTTCAAGGGATGAACATGATGAAAAACCCAAACACTGGTTGAATAATCATCTTACCCAGTTGCAAGAATTTTCTTTTGTATATATGTATGTGTATAAGTATACGTCTGATGCAACCACAAATCATCTCCAATTTGAAGGATCATCATTTTTTGTAGTATTTTTCTCAGATGCAGTAAAAGATGCTGCATTGATTGTGGTAATGTGGAGCACTCTGAATTATTAATTTAATTTCATTTTATAGGTAAAATAGTTTTTAATTGATTATGCTATAAATTATTATATATAATTTATATTTATATATTATAATTCACAGAGCTGTTATCTGTATTCGAAAGTTATAAGTAAATATCTAATGTTGATATTCATAAATTAGTATGCTTGAAAACAAAGTACGATCTGAAACTAAAAATATGTATTTTCAGAATTGCTTAAGAGGCTCTAATTCAGGTAATAGATTTTAAGTTTTAAGAGATTAATTCTTTGCTGGGTTACTGATGAAAATCACTTTGGAATAATTTTATTTGAAGCTTTAATTGGCAAATAACCTTTGTCAAGTGGGTAAAACAAATTCACACTTAACAGTAGAGCTGTCTATGAGCATAGTTTCTGATGTAACATACATTTGTTTTGCAAAACAGCTATACTCAAACCTGGGAGAACAGAGGTAATTACTGTGTTCTCTGAGGATTTTTCCTGGATTCTTTATGCCTTGTAAAAATTGTTATAATTTTTAACTGAAATGAGTCATTCTTCTCATTCTAAATTCTTCTAAGAATCTTGTTAACCTTCGGATTCTGAAAGGAATTTCAGCTCTAGCACAAGAAACTATATCAGATAGCCATATGACAATTCCTATGATGTGAACAGCTCCACATTTTATGAAATAATATTTGAAGGTATTTCTTTCCATTATAAAGTATTTTTTCCATTATGAAGTAATCTCATTTGATATAAGTGAAAAGCTAAATGATGGTATCTGTTCTATAAGTGAGTGTAAGGAGGAACATGAGACACCAGCATCTGTTTGATGTTAGTGCGTATACCTTTTAAACTTCTGAAAGATTGTCCTTTTGAAATACAGAACTAGAAAACTGTATCATTCAGATTGTCAGATTATGTGCTTTTGTTGTAAACACAGAAAATTAAATGTTCTTTCTGTGAAAAATGAGAACAAGTTCATATTCTTTGTCAAGGGCAATGTCTGAGGTCCTTTCTTTTCAAAGTGTCATTGCTGCCAAGGCAGAGATGTATTGTTTATACTATTTGATTTTTGTTTGTGCCACATTTAGGCACTCAGAAAGTCACCAGTCATTGGATATCTACAACACCTAAAGATAAGGCAGGCAGAATATTTTGGCATTAATTTATCAGATTCTGTGTTGATGTGTTATCTTTGCAATCTCAGGAGTATCTTAGTGACTAGATTTGGTGCCAAACTAGTGAAAACAGGTATGTAGTACAGACCTAAGGACAAGTTCATAGTTTCCTTTCCAATGTTATCTGTCACTGATTTCCTCTTAGTTTGGAGGGCTTATGGTGAAGGGCTTTATAAAAATCATAGAAGTAAGATTTCACTGGGTTTTATTACTTTATAAAATTGGTTCAGGGTTTTGACAAGATCTTTTTATATATGCTTTAAAGCATTTAATATGAATTGGTCTCTTCTGGAATTGAAAAAATAACTGTTGAAACTCAAAAGTTTACATACAGTAATGTAAGGAGCAGTGTGAATGAACTGTGATTGAAGGCTGAAGAACTATAAGAACTATTAAAAACTTGTGTACCTAATTTAATTTAGTATTATAATAGCTTCTTATTTTTTTTAATTGTACAATTCCATCATTATGGAACAAGTGACTTGGTTTTTGTTTGATGGTTTTTTTGTTGGTTGTTTGGTTTTTTTGGGTTTTGGTTTTTTTTGTTTGTTTGTTTGTTTTTTTTTTTTTTTAAATAAAATTATTTATGTATGCCTCTTTATTCCTGAGAAGATACAGTCTTTGGAAGAATAATTAAACACTTAGTAATACCTGCTCAGTACCCTCAGGACTGTGATAGGCTGACCCCAGCCAGCAGCCAAACACCCACCCACCCAGCCCCTTGCTCACTCCTCTCTCTTGCAAAGGCAAATAAGGGGGCAGTTCTTGGGAAGCAAATAGAAGGAAGATGAGAACACTCATGGATCAAGATAGTGGCAATTTAACAGGGAAGGTAAAAGCTCTGTGTGCAAGCAGAGCAAAAAGAGGACTTTATTCACTCCTTTCTATCAGCAGTTAGATGTCAAACTATTTCCTAGGAATCAGGGCCTCAGCACATGTTAATGGTTGCTTGCACAGGGAAATATGACCACAAACATTCACCCTTTCCTCCTCATCTCCCTGAGCATTTATTGCTGAGTGTGACACTCAGTGGAATCGGTCACCTGTCTTGACTCTATCAGCTCCCAACCTCAAGCCCTGTCCGAACCTGTTTGAAATAAGAAAGGAAGCATTCCAAGGAGTGAAGCAATAGCCAAAACACGTGTGCTATCAGCACTGTTTTGGCCATAAATACAAAACACAGACATATATCTATGCCATGTATCTTCATACTATGTATGAAGGAATTTTTTATTTCTGTACTTGGTAGAAGTTTTTTGACACACCTTCCAGCTTTTCTCTGCATTTTCTTCCCAGCAGCCTCTCCAGTTCCCAAGTCTGTTTCATACACCATGTATCCACTAAATAATCATGGTTAAATGACTGAAGTTGATAGTGATGGACTTCAGAGCCAAGACTGCACTCAGGCTTACACAGGACAGAGCTCGCATCACTGAGTTTTTCTTTCAGGTTGTCTCCATCAGTTAAATTTTATTACTTTTGAAGGTTTATCTGTAGAATGAGGACTAAGAGACTTTTTAGCAACAGAATGTTAGGTGCTAGAAAATTTGAATTTGTCCTGTGCACTCTAAGAATTTGTGCTGGTTGTATCCTTCACAAAGGCTTTATGTTACATCTTGTGCTTGAGGGCTTTAGCTTGTGTCCTTTAGGGTCCAAAGTTAAGTCCTACCCTTGCACTGAGTCCACTGTGGAAAGTCATGAAATGAAAAGTTTGTAGCTGAACAAGTTTTATTCTTTGTAAGATTGGCAGGCTTTTGAACAGTGTAAAAGTAAGCTTTGTTGCTCCAAACATGTCCTGCTTTTGCCTGAAGAACTGACATAAATGATACATCTAAAAATGCTCACAGTTTGTCAGCTACAAACTTATATTAAGGAGGCAACCAACCAGCATAATCAGATTAAATGGCATTAGTTTGCTTTGTGTGCTTCACTGTAATGGGTCTTTTGTCTTTGCCCGTTATGTTTCCTAATTAGAAAAGACTTTCTGTGTTCTGCTAAATTAGGACATAGGATGCTGCCCACATTAAGGAGATGAAAATTATTAGCTAACATTAGAAAGTTTCCAAGACCTCACTTGAGAGTCTTAGGATTATGAGGGAGACTGTTGTGTGAGATCTGTCTTCTACCTCAGTCTACTAGGATTATTTTTATAGTAATTCCATTTTTCCCCTCACTGTTACACTAGATACAAAGTATGAAGTAGTGTCTTTGCTTAATGTCAGTATAGATAATTAAAAATGAAACAATCTTTAACTAATACGTTAATAGTAGTGGCCAGCATTAGAAATCTGTTGAATTTTTCGGAAAGGTTTTTTATCAAACTACAGTATAATACCTTGCCACAAAAAGAAATTGCAGTTTATTTTACACCATGTAGAACATGAAGTCTGAAATAACCTTTCCTGGTGTTCTTTTTTTTCTTGTGTATATTTTGAAATTTTCTTCACATGAAAACATTGTAAGCTGTGTGTTACAGTTTTCTGTATAACTCAAAAAATTTCCAGACCCTTCTATATCTTCTTGATGTCAGTCTTGCAAGTATTTTTAGGATGTCAGCAGTGAAATTTTTGAGATGCTTCGTCTTCTGATGAATAATTATTTTTCATGTTGGCCATTATAGCCAGATCCAAGTATTCATTATGTCATATATCTGAGTTGGGTTAAATACGAGAAGTATAGGGCAGTGCATTCACTTCAGTAGATCCATGTATTTTGAGGATTTTAATGAATGTTGATGGCAATTTGTTGCACAAGCAGTTAAGCTGCTTAGATAAGGTGTACCAGTGCTAAGCTAAATCCAGATATTTTTGAAATAATGTTTCAGACTCTGTTGCAGAAAAAGTTGTCCTTCTCAAAAGTATGTTCTTCTCAACTACCCCAGTACTCCGTATCATTTCTATGGCAGTATAAAAATGCTATAAAGGCAAAATACAAACTCCCTGACATAAAACAAAGCAATTTATCACTGTATATGCTATATGAGTTAAGCATGGATTGTTAAATACATTAAATACTACAGGCTACAAAAGCTCAAAAGCAGATACAAAAGTCCATCTTCAAAATTTAGAGAGATAGCAGCTGAATCAGTTTCATATTCATATTATAAAGTCAGGGTTTCAATACATGGTGATTATACTCTAGCCCTCAACTTAATTCTGTTCACAGCAAATCAGTTCTGGACAATGTGTCATACAGTTCCACTGAGAATAATTACATTTTTATAGCCATCATAAGAAACAGCCATCAAGTGAAGATGATTTGCTGATAGGAAACAGTATGACTCCAAACAATCAAGAATTTAACATAAGAACTATGGAACAAACTAGTAGCAAAACTCAGAAATATAAAGCCATGTTTTCATGTTCTAGCTCAGCTGATGTACCAGCTAACATTTGTTTACCTCCAGTCACACAGTTCCAACTATATTCTTATCTTGGCTACAGCAAACTTGGCTACAGCAAATCAAACATAATCTGATGTAGTAGAAAAAGCAATAGAAAAGTGTGGAGGCTGGTGGGCCTGCTGGACAAGGAATGAAGGGAGTCCTATGGTGGGATAAGTCCTAGGTTGCTTTCTAGCTTATGGTGACTACGAAGGCTTCCCCCAGAATGCTCTGTTCTGTTCTGTTAATGTATCCCAGTTCTGCTTCCCTGGTTGGCTCCATTGGCCGCTACACCCCTGGCTACCTGATACGCCCTCAGAGTTTCCTGATTGGTTCCCATCCCCTGGACCCCCATTGCTCTCCTGGGCACTTCTCGAAAACCTTGCACGAGTGCGGATGCATTAAAATCTCTCCTGTAGAAGCCCATGCAAAGACCCTTCCTGTTCATTCATCATCGGACTGTTTTGCTAGCTATCCGATGTGAGAGCGTACATGTGTGTGCAGTGCAAGTGTGCTGGCTGCACAGAGAGGCTTCCTTGGAGGCGCTTTTAGGAAGGTCGTGGCATTTTACCATCCTGTCACCACGACAGAAAAGTATTTAATTCTAATCTTCTTTTTTCCTCTCTGAATCAGGGTACCATGGGTCAGATGAGACAAGAGAAGTAGACAGTTCTGGCCAGAATTGTATGGGGGTTCCTTTTCATCCACTGTAACATGAAACCACCACCTATGTTGCCGACTCACACTATCATTTAAACTAAAAAGGTAATCAGATAATGGTGTATTTTGGCACTGCCATGTGGTTCTGACTGTGTTGGTACTCTGAACAAAGAACTGTGCAAGTTTCCCGGAATTTAATTCATAAAACTAAATTGCAATAGCTTATCAGTGAAGTGGTGAGTCATATACCTTTCACTGATGTTCATGCTTGACAAAAGCAAAACATAATTCCTGGAAATTCCTGGAAATTTCTGGTTCAGTCACAAACACGCTATGCCCATCCACCATTCTGACAGGCTGGTGTTGCTCAGTCTAAAAAAATCACTAGTAGGAACCCCACAGAAGGGAACATGACGCAGTATAGTACAATTATTGTACCTTTTGTTCTTTCTTGTGCCAAAAATCTAGCTTGGTTAGTAAGTTATCAAAAGGACTATCCTGTAAAGTAGAAGGGACCTTGAACTCCTAGTGAGCTTCCACAAAAATGTGTCATAGAAGATGCATCTTGCACCAACAGGTTCTAAATCAGGAAAGGTGAGCTACTGGCATTGATAAGAAGTTTGCACTTCAGCAAACAAAATTTTGTTGAAACCAAACTTAAACAAAGCACTGTTTTGTTTCTGAATAAATTTGACAGTAACCACAAAAATTTCATAAACATTCTGCACTAAATTAGGGGCGCGGCAGTCTCCTTAGAAAAAATCCCTAAATCAGATGAAAAAACAGGTGAAGTTCCTAAGGAAAATGTGGAATGGCTGCACTTTGTTTTTTACTAATATGTCTTCACTTCCTTCTTAAAAATAAAATGATAGAGCTAAATGAATGAAAGACACTCTCCATCCTGTGTGTTCTACATACACACACAAGTTCCTGGTCTATTACTTCAACACCCAAATATAAGTGCAAGTTGATGGGCACCACTCTGTTTTCTACTTAGATTTCACTTTTCTAAGCAGTCACAGCCTTCCGGTGAGTATGCTCTGTTTCACCCAATTCCCTTTTCTTTTTTATAGTCCAGCTTCACAACAAAGCACAGTAGAAGCAGACAAGGTACAAGCACTTGCACTCAAGCTCCACTACCTTTTGTTGTTCTTCCACCTTCACCTGCAGTCCTATGCATTATAGCAGAAATGTGACAAGAAACAGCTAAAGAAAAAAACCTGAATTTATTTTCTTAGGCTTATTGGTCTCACTCTTGGATTCTAGATGCACAGCTTGTCAATGAACTTCCAACCAGCTCTGTCTGTGCCAGGTCTCTTCCCTCTCCACACATAAAGGACTGCTTACAAATGAGAATAGGACACAAAGTAGTGCAGACAGTGATGTGAGCTATGTTAGGGCAATGGTCACTGTCTGAAGGGTTTTGCTGCAGAGGTTTCAATACCTGTGACACGAAAATGTAACATTTTAGTTCATATTTGTAAGAGACGGTCCGAAGATCCCTCATCTGCCTCACGATTTATCGACAAGGACTAAGACCCTAAAACCCCAGAAGGACTTTGGACAGGGGCGTTCTGGCCTGGCTGAGGTGGATGCTTGCCAAGCATTGTTTGCAGGTGCGCTCGCTGTGACACACTCCTGAGAAAATGAGCGTGGCCACGGTACCCTGCTCCAGACTGCGAGGCCGTACGGAATGGTTTGTGCTGTACGCTCGCTCCTGCTGCCCCAGACAATGAGCCTCCTAACCACGGTTGTGGTTTTGGCCAGATGGCCCCGCCTGATTTTGAAAGAGACTATAAAGTGACTTTCTCGACTCCCCACTTTCGAGATCTCCCCACGGAAGAAGACATGTCTATTGGCAGGGTGCCACGAGGACGCCATCCTTCTGTTGGTAGCTATAATCCCAAATTCCCCTCTTTTTCTGCTACACTTTGTTTCCTATATCACTCTCTCCCTTCTATCGCACTGATGTGTTGCACTTAATAAAGTGCTTTTGTGATTGACTGAAATCCCCGCCTCGTGCGCTCTTTTGCATCCTAAGATCGGCTATAGAACCTATCACGATTCCCGCTGGTCGGATTGTGACAACATTCCATACATCATGAATATGGATAGGAAAATACTGACAAAGTTTTTTATAGTGTCCATTTTGAGGTATAAGAATTGTTTTCTTCCACTATGCTCAAAATCCATTTTCTGCTTGTTTTTCCTGAAAATTACTTGAACAATTGAAGGCTATGTACAAGAAATGACAATAGAAAGCTCACTGCATACAAAAATACAGCAAGTCTGTTCCCACAGAACATGCACAAGCATATTTGAAAAATAACAAGATTGATGGAAGACAAGTGGAAAAATACCCCAACTTATTTTAAAGTTCAAAGAAGAAATTGAAGATAAGATGCTGAGAAAACACATCAGAATTCAAAAAAGCAGCTGCAGTGGTCCAAAGCCTTTTGATATGGTGTCATGTACAGCACATGGAAGGGGAAAAAAGGCTAACTGCTGCCAAGAACACAGGTAGAATATTAAGTAGAGAAACTCAGGACAGATAAACAGATATTGTGAATCTCATCTAATCAGATCACTGGATGTACTGAGATTGAAAATGCCAAATGAAATCTGTCACAGAAGCAGGAGAACAATGTATTTGTGTAGCTGAAAGTGATGAAATAGTAGTATAGATAAAGGGAAACAGAGAATTCATATAATCTGCTAGGGACAGTAAGGTGTTCACTACTACTGCCCCTAACAGGTTTTATGGAAGTTCAATCTAGAGAAAATGCAGAGTGCAACTAGAAGCTCATCTTAGCACTCTGGCTGAGCAACTACATTCTAGTGCATCTTTCCATTATAAAGTAAGATTATACTATACTAATAGTGGCTCAAGTTAAGCCAAGGAGATCCTCAAAACATTCTGTCCCTACTGTGTTGGGTCACATACTGTACTTTTCAGCATTTATCCCAAAAATTCAATAGTGCTCACACATTTGTATTAAAACAGTTCCCATGCACTATTCAATGTTACATTTATACTTAAGGTAAAGAGAATTGGGTTACTTTTAGAACATAAGGAATCCAAAGGACAGAGATCCACACACTGGTTAATACTATTCTAAATACGGATTCCATAGATTAACAGATTTCAATCCAGAAAGATTAATCTAGTAGTAATTCTAATACATTATTTATATCCTCCTAATACAGCTTACTTTTAGAAACTGGATCAGTCTGTTGTGCTACAGATGGAAATAGCAGCATATTGTCACAGCAACTAGAAAAACAGTGTTCTGTCTTTCAGTTTAGTGGTTCCCTGATGAAGAGAATTGATCATCTAGCAGAATTCTTTCTGTTCAGCATTTTTTCTAATGCATAAACCCCAAATTCAGTTTGCTAATGCACCAAAAGAAGTATTCCTCTTTACTGTAACGTAATTAACATACTCAATTCAGTCTGGATTTTGGAACTTCCTCAAAAGAAGCACTACTTAACAGTACAGGGTGTGTCATCATGCAGCCAAGAGGAACTACCAGGTCTGTCCATGTCTACTCTTTAAAATATCTCTTCACATGTATTTTTTTACAACCATGTCTGTCCTGTAGAAAGTGAGATGGAGCACCAAACCCATTTCATGGGTTTTGCTGGAAAAATGCAAATACTGAAAGTCATATACAATTGTCCATATGCTGCATTTTTCTTTTTGCTATTCCAGAATCCTATTTTCCAATATTGTCATTAAAACAAACAAGTAGTTCTCTAAACTATAGTTAAGTATATTTGATATGCATCAGACTAGAGGAATAAAAGCAAATTAATCTGACTGAAGAACAGCAGGTCCTATGCGGGAGGACATGTTGCTTCTGGATGTGCCAGTACTGAGTGGTCTGCTGCAGCGGGGCTTGGTTTCTGCAGATTTTTGCTTTTTGACTGGTATCTCTTCCTATTTCAAAGTTCCTGTACAACATTTCACATAGAGCAATTACGAATCTCCTATGTATACCTAATTTCCTAAAATTTCCTAAATACTAGCATGATGCCATGATGATTTTTTTGCTTTTTCATATA
>VYZQ01054378.1:0-11196 GCA_013400655.1 Mystacornis crossleyi | reverse complement strand
CCGCCGACTCGCGCCGGCCCTCGCTCCGGTCCGGGCACGGCGGCCTCCCCGGGCCCGAGCCGCGGCTGACACCCGCGCGTGATACGGATCCCGGCCGCTCCTCAGGTTTGGAGACGTTGCAAACATGGAAAATGTGCTGGGCCGTCCTGGCAATATCCCTGCAAGCGAAAAGGTTGCCATTATGTTTGCCTCTGCCTTATGGCAGCCGCGGGCACTGACACCGAAGTATCTCTCTAGCTTTGGCATATTGGGAGTATTTTATATTCCCACGTTCTTTTATAAAATAGATTCTTAGGAAATAGGGATTCGCTCCCACACCTGGGACATGGTTTGTTAATTTGTTTGTTTGTTTGTTAATATAACTTTTAAAAAATAGTAGGAAATGTTGGCACTTAAGAGCAGCACTTGCTAGGAGGTAAAAAAATAATGCACCCAGGTATCTAAACTCAGTTATCAACGAAAATGTGGTTCTAATCTGTAGTTAGTATGTTTATGTATGTTTACGTTTATGTATGTTTGTGATTGCCATGTCCCTCATGAGACAAGTCTTGACTCATTCTCATGCTTTGCGTCCTTGTTCTTATGCTCAGTCAATAAAATGGGGCTTTGCTTTTTTCAAACTTAAGGTGGTTTCTCACTTGTGGTACTCAAACTAAAAGGAATAAAACGAAATGCAAAAGCTCTTCTCTTTGCAGCTGCAAGACAACACTGTTAGTTTTCAACAGATTTGAATTTTGGGGAGTTAGCTGATTTCTGCCAGTTCAGTAGTACAGCTTTCTTGAAGGCAATGTGTTTGACAGCAGGAAGTTCAGCAAACTTTACCTTGCATGACAAAAATTCTCAGAATTAGCAACAAGAGAAATGATGTGTGTGGGATCCCATGCAGGTTTTTGAGTTCTAGTGAAAAACGGCCATAAAGAAAGGCAATTCCTTAATATTGACAAGTGTGCTACTGTGCAATGCTTATCCTGTAAGAATGAATAGGCATCAAGCAGTATAAGGAACCATGTATGGTAAAATTATAATTACTATAAAACAGCTACATATGTGCTTAAAGTTTCAGATCAAAATCTTTATGCTTTACATGTAGTAACTAAATACATTTAATATCACACTTCTTTATGCTTGTTGAGTTAGAAGTGTTTGGTGCTTCATAGGTAGAAGAGGGTACTGAAACATGTATGGACATACAACTTTTGGAGAAAAAGGTTTTGTTTGACTGATTTGGGTTGCCTATGCAATATGAATGCAGGATCAGGAAAATGAGAGGATCCACTGTAAGCCTTTGCTTTATCAACAGTGTTTAATAACAAGCTCCTACGATATTGTTGCTTTGTATGACTGTGTTATATTCAAATAGGAAATCAGACAACTTTCCAATTTAAGTCTGCTATCTTGGAAATTAATAGATGTAAAATTAATTTATTAATTGATTAAACAGTTATTAATAGTGCTCCATTTATATCAGGTACTTCTCAAGATTGTAATGGTGCTTACATGTTCCTTAGGAAATCTCAACTTTCCACTTCAGGACATTCATTCTTTTGTATTATATAACATGGGAAACTTTTTTTTCTTAGTTGCAGACAACTGTGAATGAGGTGAACAGAGCAGTGGTAACAGATTTCTTCTTGACTGTGTGAATACTGAGTGGGAAGCACAGGAGTGGAGTCTGGCATGGAGGAGATCCCAGTTAAAGTCGCAGTCCGAGTCAGACCTCTGCTATCCAAAGAAATACTTCATAACCACCAAGTGTGTGTCAGATTAGTCCCAAATGCTAAACAGGTTATCATTGGAAAGGACCATGTCTTCACTTTTGATTTGGTATTTGGCAAAAACTCAACCCAAGAAGAAGTTTATGCTGTTTGCATTAAGCCTCTTCTAGTGTCTCTGACTGAAGGATACAATGCTACAGTGTTTGCATATGGACAGACTGGTTCTGGGAAGACTTACACTATTGGCGGTGACCACATTGGTAGGTATAGAAAGGTTTTTGGTTTTGGGGGTTTTTCAGTTGGTAAAGAGTGTATTTGTGCAAGTTAAATATTTATTACATAGCAGATGATGCTGCAGAATTTTAACAACCAAGGAAAAAACCTGTAGTAAAAAACCAAATCTTCCAAAATTTATGTGATATTAAAGTTCTAAAAACTTCTCCATAAATTACACTATACCAAAAATACCTAAGAAAAAGGCCGATTTTTTAAGTGTTCTTTCACATTTCACATTCTAATATGCAACTTAAATTAAGACTTTTTTCTGGAATGTAGTAGTTTTGAGACTTTTGCTATGTTTATCTTACCTGTAAAATGTCTGCATTAGGCACTTAATTGTTTGCTTGCTCACTCTGTGTTGGGTTTGTTTGTTTGGGGTTTTTTGACAGAAATTTCTATGACGTCAATGAAGTTTATGATTTAATTCTTTACAGTGGATATAAATAGAGTATTATAAACATCTTGGTAGAGTCTTCCTTTTATTTAGAATCATAGGATCACAGAATTGTTTAGGTTGGAAAAGACTGAAGAGCATAAAGTCCAACCATTAACCTAGCATTTTCAGGTCCACAGCTAAGCCTGCTCCATTGGTTGAGCACCACTGAAGAAATTTTTCCTAATATCCAGTCTAAGCCTCCCCAGGTGCAGTCTGAGGTGATTTCCTCTTGTCCTGTCANTTCAGGTCCACAGCTAAGCCTGCTCCATTGGTTGAGCACCACTGAAGAAATTTTTCCTAATATCCAGTCTAAGCCTCCCCAGGTGCAGTCTGAGGTGATTTCCTCTTGTCCTGTCACTTTTGTACCTGGGAGAGGAGACTGACCCCCACCTGGCTGCACCCTCCTGTCAGGCAGCTGTAGAGAGCAGTAAGGTTTCTCCTGAGCCTCCTTTTCTCCAGGCTAAACACCCCCAGCTCCCTCAGCTGCTCCTCACAGGACCTGTGCTCCTCACCCTTCACCAGCCTTGCTGTCTTTCTCTGGACATGCTCCAGCCCCTCAATGTCCTTCCTACAGTGAGGGGCCCAGAACTGAACACAGCACTCGAGGTGTGGCCCTACCAGTGCTGAGTATGGGCGGACAATCCCTGCCCTGGTCCTCCTGGGCACAATTTTGCTGGTACAGGCCAGGATGCCATTGGCTTTCTTGGCCACTTGGAAACACTCTGGTTCATGTTCAGCTGCTGTCAATCAGCACCCCCAGGTCTTTTCTGGCTGAGCAGCTTTCCAGCCATTCTGCCCCCACCCAGCCTGTAGTGCTTAAGGGGACTGTTGTGACTCAAGGGCAGGACCTCGAACTCAGCTTTGTTTACCCTCATACCATTGGCCTCTTCTGCTTGTTGTTGTAGCTTCATTTCTATTCCTTTCACTAGTAGTTATTTAATGTTCCTGAAAGTAGCATTGCTAGCTAAGTTGTTTTAGTAGTGGATGTCACACTCTAAGGCTGATCATAGCTCTGCAATTACAGCTTTTTAGTTTAATAAATATATTTACTAAGTTAATAGTTAGGTGTGAACAACCCTTTAGTTTTTTGGTAAAAAAGATTCTTGTTATTGTCTCATAGGCAAACAGCTTCCAGAGTCTGGGATAAAGAATACAGATTATTACTGGAAGCATTTTCATGCCCTGAATATTTTTTTTTAAAGTAGAGTTTGGCACTAGTGTTCCATGTCTACTTCGAAAAAATAGGAAATTACTGTTAATGTTGGTCATAAATCTTGTCTCACCAAGTTACTGATGATTTTGTTTTATGTAGGTAGAATTCGTAGTTTCTCAAACCCTTGAGATGTCATTGCTAACCATAATGAGTAGGGATAAAGAACAAGTCTGTACTCTGAGGAGTATAGTTTTAAAGCAGACTCCATATTTTTCATAACTTTCATGGCTATAACATTATGTAAATTAGAACTTAAATTTGAATCCTAGTACTGGATGCAAACAAAAATTCTAACACACACACACAGTTTCCTTGTGAACAATGAGCTCTTCAAATTCCTTAGTATGTTGTATACCGAGTATCACAGACTTCTCTCAATTTTCAGTCTTTGTAATTTATGTGACAGAATGACTGCAAGTCTCTGTGACATTTGGGCTTGTATTTTAGCATCAGTTGCAATGGATGAAAGGGGCATAATACCACGGGCTATTCAGGAATTATTTCAGCATATTTCCGAACACCATAATATTAACTTCCGTGTGAAGGTATCCTATATAGAGGTTTACAAGGAAGAACTTCGAGATTTGTTGGATTTGGAGACCTCTGTAAAGGAACTACATATCCGAGAAGATGAGAAGGGAAATACAGGTAGGATTTCAGCTCTAAAATTTGGTGTTTTCGGTTTCAGTTTGTGTCCAAATTATTCTTGTTTTCTCTCGAAAGTGTTTATTCATTCCTAATGAATAAAAGGAAAAAAACCAAAAGTTTCAGAATATAAACTCAGTTTAGCTGTTTGGAAGCAGTTTGGGGTTTAGATGCCTGTGTGCAATATAGAGGTTTTATTATATGGGTTGAAATGGCAACAAATGATAAAGTAAATCAACTATTAATTCTGCAAATTCCATCTAGAAACAAAATAGTGTATGCTTATTCATTTGAATACATATTTTAAGATTAAACCACTGCTTCTCCCTTCAAAATTACAGTCATTAATTATATTGTAAATATCTGCTCCCCTTTTACAATGAAATGAGTGGAACAGACCACTTCATTAAGAGGAGGGGGAGTAGATACTTTTGGAGGCTTCTAGATTAACACTTGCCCTATACGTATCCTGTTCACCTCATGAAAATGCTAGAAGAATCCACATCGAAGATATTTTATTCTGAAAGTATATAATCTGTTTTAGGTTTGGTGCTTTTTTTCCTTTTATATTCTAATTGTTGTGTTTACTCTGGTTTTATTATACTATTTGTTGAGCTGTCATGGGTTTTTTGTCTGTACCTGGGAGAAGGCACTAGTTTAGCACAAATCTTACAAACAATATCATTGCTTCAAAAGGATCCCACAATATATTTTAAAATTTTTCTTTTCTTCAGTCTGGTTAGAGTCAGCTTCAGTAAATTGTGCTAGGATGTTTTCCACCTTTCATTAAAAGAAAAATATGATAAAAAACATGATTAGTAAGAGTACTTGGTAGAAGTACACTTACACTTTATTGGATTGCTATCAGATACCTGTCTCAAAGGCCCAATTATCTGCATGATTCAGAAGAGAAATTCTGTTTTTAGTACAGACTGGAAGTAATTTTTACTAAAGCTTCATGGTTTTTAGTATTTTTTTTTAACTGGCAAAATACCTTTTGAGCTGACTTTGCTCGTATTTTTTCTAGCTAGCACTAGACTGTAAATTGCATAAGGTAATGTGCAGTGTTGTAATGTGTAAATGAATTGTGTCTTGTGTCTAAGATATTGTTTCAAATGTTATGACACAATACACCCATATATTAAATATCTGCAGGTGTCAGATGTGTTGTACCTCATGCTTTTCACATTTTGTATCTTCTGTTTCTATAGCTATGTGCTATGACCTCATAATAATGCAGGCTTTTATGTTTCTCTAATACATGTTTATAGTTATTGCTGTAAACTTTGGCTGAAGAGTTTAGAATTAATTATTATTTTTACTTTCACCTGGTTTGATGTTTGAAGTGATTGTCGGTGCTAAGGAATTCCAAGTAGAATGCGCAGATGAAGTGATAAGCCTGCTGGAAAGTGGCAATGCAGCTCGTCACAGAGGCACAACACAGATGAATGAGCACTCTAGTCGATCTCATGCCATTTTTACCATCAATATTTGTCAGAAGCAGTCTGCAGAGTATCAGAATAATACTGATCCTGCACAGGATTCGATCGCTTCAAAGTTTCATTTTGTGGATTTGGCAGGATCAGAGAGGGTAGCAAAGACTGGATATACTGGTGAACGCTTCAAAGAATCAATTCAGATCAATAGTGGTCTCTTGGCCTTGGGAAATGTCATCAGTGCCCTTGGAGACCCAAAAAGAAAAAGTGTACATATTCCATACAGGGATGCTAAAATCACTCGTATTCTGAAAGACTCCCTTGGAGGAAATGCCAAGACTGTTATGATAACATGTATAAGTCCATCCTCACTGGACTTTGATGAATCTTTAAATTCCCTCAAATATGCCAACAGGGCCAAAAACATTAGAAATAAACCAGTAGTAAATTACAACCCAGAAAAAGACCGCATTGATGAAATGGAACTTGAAATCAGATTGCTTCGGGAAGCTTTGCAGAACCAGCAGGTCAGTAATCAGCATTTACACGACTTAAATGAAGAGAAAGCCCATATCAGTTCACTTGAGGAGCAGCTGACCCACCTTCAGGTTCAATATTTCAGTTATAGAAAGTGTGTAGATGAAGCCTTCTCCTTTCTGGTTGATTTGAATGATGATGTTAGCTTAAGAAGAAGTCAGCGTGACAGGTTGCAGAGCTGGATCACTATGGTGCAGAAAGTAAGGAAGGAAGCTCTCACCATCCAGGAAGCTGACACAGGGACTGAGACCAGCCCAGACCCACATCACATCACAATTCTTCAGCTGAAGAGGGAACTAAGGAAATGCCAGGTATTTAATGACAAACTGTTTATTGAAATGACTAAATGAAAAAGCAATCTGCCAAAATTTGAACTCCATTTTGAAAGATGGAAAGAACTGTCACCTATACTTAATTTGACAATTAATTTATGATTTTGTATAATTTCATTTGGGTAATCTCTGGAACATAGGTTTATTTTAGTGGATGTTTGAATACATGATCAGTGACAACAGAGATAAGTGAAGTAATGTTATATTTTCTCTAATTGGTTTCGAGATGACTCTTGGGGCTGAGCTGTTTTATCTGTTAGGTTTTTGGTTTTAGCTGTGCTAGTGTGCTAGGTCTGGCTGGGTTAGAGTTAGTTTTCTGTATAGCATCTGTGAGGGTGCTGTGTTTTAGATTTGTGACCAATACAATGATAATAACACAGTAATGTTCTTGCTCTTGCTGAACCATGTTTTGTACAGTGACAGGCCTTCTCTTTTTCTGCCTCTGCCCCCCAGTAAATAGATTGGAGGGTGCATGAACAGTTGGAGACACAAACACGCTACAAAGCAGGTGACCTGAACTAATCAGAGAGAGATTTCATACCATGTAATGTGATGCTCATCAATAAAAAGGAAGAGGAGGAGATTTAGGGAGATTAGCTATATTTTGTTTGGAACTGGTTGAGCATTAGTCAGCCTTGGGAGGTGGTGGGTAATAGCCTTTCCGTCATCTGTTTTGTTTTCTTTTCTTTCTCTCTTTCACTTCATCATCACTTACTGATCAGTTTCTATCTTGACCCACAAATTTTCTTGCTTTCAGTTTCCCTTTGCTCTTCCTCTGTCCTTCTAGGAGGTGAGGATAGGGAAAAGTGAAAGGACAGCTCTGTGTGCTTAGCAACCTACTCGGGTAACCCAAAACAGTCTATTATGGAACCCAACCTGCAGCTCAAGGCCTTCAAGATAGTAATAGATTTGATTAGAGTGTGCTAGACTAAACTTGTAGCTGTTAATACCTGTTTAGTTAAGTTGCTGAATGACTGTTGCAGGTCATGAAGCTGCATATTTGCTTTGGCCACTGATTTGTGTGTGTCCATAAATATTCAGATGCTTGATTCCTTTCTAGCTGTACAACAGGCTCCAAGAAACATTAATGACTATTTTCATATAGTCATTAAAAGGCATTTTTGCTGTATTGTTTGCCGCTTATCACTTTGTTTTCCTTTGCTTGGGAGAGCTATGACAAAACCATTGTCTATCAGCCTAATCTAGTACTTGGGTCTTATACGTTGTGGATGTTCCAATACTCCAAGAACCACCTCATGGATAAAACCAGCAACTATACTTTTCCCCTCTTCTTCTCTGAGAGACATTTTGTGGAGAGAGGGGACAAAGTGGCACCTATCCTTTCCTCTCCTCCGGGGCAGTTTTTTGTAGCCTTGATGTAGTTGCTTCAGAGTTCCTTCAGTATCCTTTTGAATCAGACTGTTCACTGATGTGTTGTGATCCTGACTTTGATTATTGTTCATAGGGTTAAACAGCTGTTTGGGGTTGCCACACAGGAACAAGGTGATGCTCTTAGGTGATTGATCCCTGGGGTGTCAGTATGTATGGGAGGAGCTGGGCAGGAGCACAGGGCTGTTGTTGCCTCTGACAGCTTGTGATTTCATGTCTGAAGGGGCTTATTAACCTGTCAAACAAGAACATAATTTGAAGGAGCGAAGGTGAAACACAGTGACTTCTATAGCTGTGTTGGATCTGCCCCATGCCTATAAAGTCAGTGTCCATGCCCTTAGAAATGCTAGAGGTTCTGGTCTAAAAGCCCACAAACAGGCTTGTGGTGGGCAGAGACTGAGAAGGTCTCTTGGTCTGAGGCCACACAGACACTAAACCAGAGACTGAACCTTTAACTGTAATAGTTGTTCTGTGGAAAAGAAGAAACAGTGGAAGCAGAGATCAAGTTAATAGGGGAAGAAGTAACTCCTGCTCAGAGGAGGAGAGAGGAAGAGTCAGAACAGGCAGCCTGTTCTGCAGCAGAATAGGAGGGGAAAGAGACAGAAATCATAAGACGTTGTACTAGTTTGAAAGCAAACTAGTGAGAGACTCCAAGTCCAAAATACAATGTAACAGGAAAAATAAAATAAATGCAGTAGTACAAGAAAAACCAATCAACTGACAGAATCAGAGTACAACCTGACCCACTGACAGTCAGGGGGTTAGTAGCAGTCCAGTAAATGGTGGCTGCAGTCCTCCTGGAGTGATGGTTCTGTTGAAGCAGTGATTCTGTAGAAGGGTCCAGTCTTCCTCTGAAGATCCAGTGGTGGTGTAGAAGGGTCTGGTCTTTCTCTGGGAATCCAGTGGAAAAGACTGTCTGTGCTGTTCCAAACCTCTGAGTATATCCAGATGGGAAGCCCTCAGTTCCTCCTCCTGGATGGAGCATCTCACAGTGGATGGGGAGTCACGAGGTAAGGCATTGTTGGCCCATTAACAGAAGATAATTCGGAGGGAGGAGGCAGGGAACATTGTTACACCTGGTTTCAACAGCTCATGAAGATGGTAATAGAATACACTGTAACCCGGGACAGAGGTGGAAGCTACCAAGTCCCTATCCATGACCTAGCTGCAAGATAATGTGTAAAGATTTTGCTTGACAAGATGACCTAATTTCTACCTGGTTGCTCCAGAGCTGGAATAGTGGGGCCAAGAGTCTGGAACTGGAAGGTAGGGAAACACATCAGCTGGGATCCTTTGCTAGGGTTTGTGGAATTGACGGAGGAATTGGAAGAGCATCAGCCACCCTCGGGCTCCAGAGGTAACTCCTATTGAGTACGAAGACAAAGTACTCTCTTAGGGAAGATACTGTCACCCAGTGAAGCATGTGGACTGCCACAGAGGAACATAGTTAATGTCTGAGGGAATTAGAGGTGGTGGAGGTGGTCTGCGGTGACATGGACAATAATCGGGCCTCAACACAATAATCAGGCCTTGAAAGATCCAAACAATATACAGTGCATGTGATCTGAGTGGCAGAAGTCTGTACAGAACACATGGACATCGTATGACAGCAACCTTGTAAGGCTGAATTAGGCTGACTCTGTGTCACCAACTTTGTACAGACCAGTTTGCCAGTCCTAGTGATTTACTCAAAAGCTCTATTCCCTCTCCTTGCTATCGGCCTGCATCTCAGCTGTGGAAAGACTGTTACACAAGGTCTAGCAGCTCAAAAGAGAATTTGAATAATCTCTTTACCTCCTTGCTTGGCCAGGCCAGCATATTGGCTACCCTGAGCAGGAATTCCCGCTGCTTAAGGGAAAGGGAACCATAGGCCCATGACACATGCCACCCTGCAGTTCTATCTGCATGACTGTGAAAAGGATATGAGAAGTCAGGCGGTGCACCTATTTTGGTCCTGGAACTCTGTACATGAATAGGGGAAAAAAACAGTGGTTAAAAAGGATCTTCAAGTAAGATTACTGTTCCAGTTGCTGTCACCTAATTCCTGAGATGCAGTAGACTCCTTTGTCTTTCTGATACTGATTCAATGGACTTATGTCCCTGTGGATTTGAACCCGTGGTTCTACCATGTGTTACAATCTCCTCTAATCACAGAGGAGCAAAGAGAACTCTCTGTGAATAAAATGGAAAGAACTCTGAGGTTCGATTATTCCCTGAAATGAGATTAAAACCAAATGAGGTAATATGTTGATACCAAAAAATTGATATATTTTATTTAACAGTGAAAGAGTCAAAGGGAAGGAAGGAAGGAAGGAAGGAAGGAAGGAAGGAAGGAGGGAGGAGGAGGGTGGGGTGAGGGGACAGGAAGAGTGACAGAGACAGATTAAGTGGAAACATACCACTCCTCCATGGATCTTAATGATGTCTCGTTGATCCACTCCATCTGATCTTCCTGGTGGTGAGGGTCTCCTGCAAAATGCAGAGAATCCAATGAACTAATATACATTTGGGCCAGGTGGGAATACCCAGGTCCCTCTCCTGAGGGTGGGCCAGGTTTGACACTGTCCCTTGCAAGACTTTGTGTCAGTTGCATGATTTTGCATCATGTACAGTCCTCGGGTGTAGGGTCTGGAGAATCCTTCAGGAGGGCCTTTGATGGACCTTGGCACCCCCTCAGTTGCCACTCATGTGAATGTCCCATAGCCAGTCTGGGCAGCGGAGGATGAGAAAGAGCTGCCTTCGACCAGAGGTTTTCACATGCACCCGAAACCCTCCTCCTCCCCTCTTTTGTGGAGGGAGAGTTTGTGCAAACCTGGCAACAGATAAGCCTGGAGCTATGGCCTCCACCCCGAAGCTGCTGGGCTTGGCTCTTCTGTGAATGCTCTCCCAGCCTTACCCATTACTTCCCAGGTCTGAGATGCTTTGAACAATAGTGTCACTTTTCTTACCTCGAATAGCCATAGGCAGTTTTAACACACAGTTCAGGGTTTCAGTCAGGAGCCCAAAATGTGGGCTTTGGTGGTGCAGCATTGTTGTACAGTTTTGCCATAACGGGCAAAAATCTTGATGACAACGTTTAAGCCATGAGTGGTAACATTTCAGTCTCTGACACCATGAAAGGACTGTGCTGGTCTGTTGTAGCATCATACAACAATTCTTGTAGCGTAGCATGGGCTCTTGTCCTGAGTGATTGTCCCGTTCCCTGGTCCCTTGG
>VYZQ01054375.1:0-16106 GCA_013400655.1 Mystacornis crossleyi | reverse complement strand
CTGGCACTTAGCCAGCATCAAACATAACATGTATAAACTTACATCACCACAGTCCTAATAGCAACTTCATTCTGTGAGCAGAGGGACTAGTGAGGCTTGATTTCCTGACTATCTGTGCCACGTCTCATTGAACACACATTTTGCTGTGTTCTCAGCAAACCCCTCTCCCTCCTGCCTGGTGGTCCTATCAGGTACTCTCCCGAGCTGCTGCAGAGCCATTATCCAGTGCCAGGGCTTCTGTTTGTCCATCCAGCATGTTTTCTTAGGGGTGCTACCAACTTCTTTTCAGTCAGATCCCAATTTTTATATTTTGCCATTAGTAGGTGTTGATTTTCACAGAACTGCTAAGGCCTTCCAAGGGCTGAGGTCATTACCTGTCATCCAAAAATGCTCAAAACTGACCAGAGGGTTAAACAGTTGCTGAGGAGCAGCTGTCAGACACCTGTGTGGACAGACGGACAGTGTGAGTGCCTCCCTGCTTCCAGGTGCCAGGCTGAAAAACCTTTCAATGATTCTTAGGTACTGTGATTTCCAGTCCACAGCTGGTCAGAGCAGGAGGGCTGTCTTCTTGGCTCTCAAGCTGTACGGATTTTAATGAATTGACATTTCAGTCCAGATCTCTTACTCGCAGCAAACCTGAGAAGCTCCAAGTGAGCAGTCCTTTTCTCTCCCTGTCACTGTGCCTAAACAGTGTTTTTTAATAATGGTGAGGGGGAAAGACATTATCCCAGGGCTTGTTTTGGAAAAGCACAGGCTATGTGTCTCCCTTTTACAGCTGGGCAAAAGCTCCTTACTAACTTGAAATTCACTTAAATATATTCATATATAACAGGAGTCTCTGGCAGTGGAGGGAAGGGCATCAATGAAGATTGCCATGAAAAAAGACTGATTTGAAGATGATGCCAGGAAACATGTAAACTCACTTGGTGATGAAATAAAACTAACAGTAAAACCATCAGGTGTCTGTTATAGCAGGTGTCTGGAGGATTTCACCATTCAAGGGGTTTCCCTGTTGCTCTGCAGTTTCCCATGTCTCTGACATATGTTAACCCAGCACTTGGCCTGCTGTCAGGTTGGAGTAAGATGCCATCTCATTATCTGCACACTTGTAAGCAGTAAATCTAGCAGTCACTGCTCAGCCAAACCATTCTGGATGTGGAGGTATGAGAGAAACCACTATGCTTCTGGTTTAGGGAAACAAAAAGCCAGGAAATTTGCTTTGTGAGAGGACTTCAGCTCAGTGCAATGTCTTGAGAACTTGGGGTTTATTGATTCGATAATTTGGTTTTGAAAACATCTTACTCCATAATTTTGATGGTCTAAAAGCATAAGAAACATCCTTCAGGTCAAATGAATCATCCTTCTAGCCCAAGCACTCGGTTTCTGACTTTGGCAGTATCAAATGCTGTTAATGGAAGCACAAGAGTCTGGCCATTTCTTGCAGTCGGTTTCCCTTGTGCCACTCCCACATATCACAGAATCACTCCCACGTGTGCCACTTTCCACACTGGTTCACTGGGGGTGCCAGGGGTTACGTCTCTGCCTTGTTCTTTTTGTATCTACCCAGGCACTTCTTTTGTATTAATGTATCCACTCTGGTTTGAACCTGCTCGTACTGTGTGTCTTCATAACTTCCTGTCACACAGTAAGCTGAAGAAGTATAAAAAGTACTTACTCCATTGTAAGCTAATTTCCTTGATTCTGCCTTAATTATTTTGTAATACTCAACTGTTCCTGTTCTCAGCATTGTCCTCTCTGTCACAAAGACCCCAGCATTTTCAGGGTTTTTCTTGTCAGGCAGTTGCTTGAGGATTTTGGTTGGTTTTCTCCATACCTGCTTTAACTCTACTTCACCCTTCCTGAGATGCAGAGAGCAGATTCTGACCTGTACTCCAATGTGGTTATACCAAAGTTATGTGTATCAGCAAAGTGATACCCTCTGTCTTATTCTGGTACACTTTTTCAGGATACTGTTTTAGCTCTTACTGCTGCAAATGTTACTAATGGCCTTGCAATTACCCATCTCCTTTAAACATTTACTTAGAGACTTGTAAGACCAGACACTTGTAAATAATGACTCCTAAGATCTTTTTTTTCTGATACCTGTTTCCAGTTCTGCATTCAGCATCATCTGTGGTTTGGCTTATTTTTCCCTAAATGCATTATTTTATATTTATATACTCTGAAATTTATCTGAAACCTGCTTGACCATTTTGGTTTGTCTGGTCTTTCTGGGGTTCTTTACCATCAGCGTAAGCGTTGGCTGCCTGAAAGAGTTTATATAATCTATGAATCTGGAAATGTCACAGAGGATTTCCTTCTCTCGTTTTCTGATTAATATGCTGAGTAAAACTGATACTTGAAAATAAAAGGTCCAAGTTACTTACCCTTTGTTTCCTATCCTTTAGCTAGTTTTTACTTTGTAAAAGAAACCTTTTCGCCAACCTTAAGGCAACTTAAGCTTCTTTAAAAACACTCTTTAAGCATTATTTTGGCACGTCTCCATTTTCTGCAGTATTACAATAGTAAAACACCCCAAGTCTAGGTATCCAGTTCAAGCTGTCTCAAGCTGCTGCAGAGATTGAACAATCTCCTGGTGGTTGCTAGGACTGCCTTTACCCAGCTGCTGGGTTCAGAGTCAGGCCTCCTTACAGCAGAGTTTCATTTCTTGAAAACTTTGTTTTCAAGCCTAGCTATAGTTTGGCTCAGAGACAGCAAAGGTTTGAAGTTCCTACACCTCTGCATGGAGACAGCCTGGAGAAGAGTCTGTCCAGAAATAAAACCACCACTCCAGTCACAGCTCTTATCCCTGTTTCTCCTACTTTCAGAAATGACTCTAGTAAGTCACTGCTAGCCTGTATGAACATGGTAACTTCTACCACATGGTCACAGCTAAGGGAATCAGTGTTCGAAGAGGAAAAGCCAGCATGCTCTATTTCTCTGTTTGTTTGGGGTTTTTTCTTTCCATTTTATTCCCCCTCATCATTGTCTGCCCATCTTCTTCATAGTGATACTCGAGTGAGTGCAAAGGCCCATCAGGTGTCATCCTCAGCAGACAGGGATGGAGAATGTTATTCCTTGTTCTCAGTCCTTATCACAAGTGTATGCTTCTTAATTTAATTGAGTTAAGGCCAGATGAAGGCATGAAGGGAGAATGATTTTTCTTTCCCCTGCAGGTTTTTGAATTAGCTTGATTTGGAATAACAATGTTTTTACACGTGTTTGTCATTTCACTTCTTTTATGTCTTTGTACTAAGTGGTTTGTAATGTTCCTTTCATGCAAATATACTCCCAGAGGAGGATACAAGAGCAAAGAAATTCTGAAAAGTCACCAAATAAATAAAAAGGCAAAACACTGAGCTGTGTGTTGTTGGAAGACATAAGGGTGCAGAGTTGCCTGAGAGCCCAGGGGAAACAGCTCCAGCTGTTGGGGCCTCCAAGCACAAGAGCTGGAGGTAGAAGTCTGAAAGAGCTCTAAGTTAATGTTTAAAAGAGATGGGTAATTGCATGGCCATTAGTAAAATTTGCAGCCATAAATGCAAAGATAATGGGAAGCATAAACAAATCCATTGCTCAAGAAGTAAGGTGGCCCTGTAGGCATTAGAAGGAATGGGTATTTTATTGCTTTTTGGTCAGATAAAATACTTGTTTGTGATAGGTTTTATTCATTTTTTTCCCCCTTTCCTTGGGCATGAGGCATTAACCATTGCTGGGGAAATGGTACTGGGTTTCATAGTGACACAGTATTCCTAATAAGGATCTCTTCTAGTTTCATAGCATTACTGAATATTTTCTGTCCCAAGCAGACGAGAAAACATAATTTTGCTCTGGACGTGTGGTCTAGCAGTGGGGACACTGAAAACCAGCAGAGTTTTCAGAATAATAAACATGGAGACAGCACGATGCTATTTACTATAACAACATGCCTTTCTGTGCTCTTCAGTTTCCCCATCCTTGGGCAGCATCAGCCCAGCGGCTTTTTGCTGGTGCCATGGATGCAACAGATTTCTGTGAAGTGCTTGGGAAGAGAAAGCTGGTGACAATATGAATGAGTCTAGTGGTTACACTCTGGATTCATCCAGTGGTTGTGTTGCGAATCACCTCAGGGAGGAATTGAGTTCCTGGCTGTTGATCTGGGTGTAAGGGCTCTACAGGCATAAGGTGATGACCACAGAACAACATATCTCAGTGGCTGATGTGATTCTGGGTGTCCATGTGGCTGGGAGCTGTAATGTGGGTGATGAGGAAGTTTTTTTTTTTTTCCTTTTTTAGCTGCTTGATTAGAGAATGGCTATGGGGCAAATATAATGCTGGGATTCTTACATGAGGAATGTGTTAAATAGAACACAATGCCTTTATTGTATACATAATCTCTGTTGAGAAATGATTATGTATTTGAACTGTGCTTTGTAGTTTCTAAAACCCAATTCACAGTGAATGCTTTGATACTTAGAGTAAAATCACTGCCCTTGATATTTCTTCTGTTTTATATTACACTGTACTACTAAGCGTCAAAAACATTGTTACTGTTTTCTTGCATAGGAAGAAAAAACGTTGTTCTGCTTTTGTTATTTTAAAACCTAGTTTCAATGGGCTGGGCAGAAAATCTTGTGCATGGTACACAGCAGTTTAAGACTGACAACCACTCCAGCCACTTCCACCCCTTCAGGTAACATAAAATAGGCCTTACAGGAAGAGGGTTTGGACAAGGTGTGTATCTGATAAAGAGTCCTCTGAGCAGGCTGCTATGAAAGAAGAGCAGAAGATTGCTCCCTGAGAGTGTCTCCCTGCCCTCAAGCCTTGGTTTGAACAGCAGTGCCCTGGCTGGGAGAACAAGGTTGTATAGGCAGCACTGTTGTAACTCCACTATTTTCTTTTTCAGTCTTCATAAGCTGCATGTTACCATATATCAAAAATCCAGAAAGCAACATGAGCCTCTTCAGAAAACCAGCAACCAAGCACCCCTAAAAGCTGTCTGTAGCTGGGTGCTAAGATTCCACCAGCCTGTTGTGAGGAGTGTACCCCACACGCAGCTGGGGATCTTCTCTAAACAAAGGACACATCTCTAGGGACATGAATATATATATACACACATATATAAAACATGTAATATACAAATATATAACATATTGTATATATTTGATAGATGTTTATTAAATACTACGTAATATATATATTTTTATGAGACACTTGAATACTACAGACACATTCACTGCGATAGGAAGATTAAGGCCCATCAATTTCTCTTTGCTGCAAAGTGCCCTGTATAATAGCTGGAGAAGATCACATTTTAACTTAGGTATTCTCAGACCTCCCCACTTTTCACCTGCAGGCATCTGTCCCCTGACCTAAATCCTCACCAGAAGGAAACATATCCTGTTGCCATCCTACTCCAAATGGAACTAAACTGCAGCAGAGCAGAGTCCTGAGCACATCACCACAAACACCATGACCAGCACTCCAGGCAGCACAGCCTGAGAAATGCAAACACCTTTGGGCGAGTGAGGCCAGAACACCACCACCAGCCACGTTCTCAGCAACAGGCAGCATCACTGGTTTCCCAAAGCAGATTTAAAAAAAATTAAAGAGGGAACTAAAATTCATAGCTAGACTTCATAGCAAAAACTACAGACGTGGCAGCAACACTGGTTGCCCAGAATATCACAGCTTTTCCTGATGAGTTTTTTTTTGTTGCATGCACTCCGTCTTTACACAGTAGAGGCCGTGGCTGTGTCATTTCTCCTCTTCCAAACTTTCCTTTGTACCACAGAGGTGCAAACTGTCTTTTCCTTTGAAGGTGTTAGCTGGAGAAACTCAGCAAATACTGCCTGCCTGAAGCGTGCTGTGTTCTCTCAGACCTGCGGAGATACTCGTCTGCTCCAGAGCTCACCCCTCTCTCCCGGGCGTACCAGCTGGTGTGTAAAAGCAGATGTCTCTCTGCAAACCCGACCCTACTCGCACTCCCAGAACCCTTACGGATCCACCCCCACAAATACTGCTACCGCTGTGGCGGGCTCTTCTTATCTATAAGAAATGTCAATCTGTCTTTATTCTTAATGAGGCGGTGGAAGTGCAGGGCGGCTCAGGTGGGAAGGGGCCCCAGGGGGTCTCCAGCCCTGCCTCCTCTCAGCCGCTCAGCTGTGAGATGGGGTGGATTTAATGATGCTGCCTGGTGGTAGGACGGGGCTGAGCTTTAAAGAAGGAATACAAAGGCAGAAATGCTTTAAAGAGCTTTTTGTGTGTGCAGGTGTTGCACAACCAGGGCGTTGTGTCTGTGTAGACCCAAGGTCAAATTAATACATCTCACTTTTTCTCTCCCTGTTGGGTCCATATTGGGTAGGAAAAACACAAGACACATCCAATTGTTTCCTGCCAACCTGTATTAATGTTGATGTAGACTGAGACGAGATATGACTGTTGGATTCTCCTAATTGGAATGCTGCTTTCAGATCTCCTGTCCCACATCCTACATGCATATTCAGTTTCGTCTCAGAGGAAAGCTCCTTNAGGAAAAACACAAGACACATCCAATTGTTTCCTGCCAACCTGTATTAATGTTGATGTAGACTGAGACGAGATATGACTGTTGGATTCTCCTAATTGGAATGCTGCTTTCAGATCTCCTGTCCCACATCCTACATGCATATTCAGTTTCGTCTCAGAGGAAAGCTCCTTTCTCCTCAGAAACTGTTTTTTTTATCTTTCCAGATTTATTTCCTTGGAACTCTGAAAGCATGAATATATTACAGAAGCATTACCAAGAGTCCAAAGGCTTTGGACGCTTTGTGTTTTAATTTTCTTTTGCTGCAGTTTCCAGTGTGAGTATTTATGGCCCTTGAATGCCATCCAGTGGTGGAAAAGCAGGGCATCTCCCAGCCTGCTGAGAAACTGCCTCCAGACACGGCAAGTTCACACGGAAAATTATTTTTACATTAACAGCTTATCATTCTCATGCCCTATTTGTAGTGAAATCAGAAACCATAAAAATATATTTTATATGGCAGGGCACAGCGACAGAAAAGCCATCTGGCGTTTCACAGCTCTTTAAAATGTGAGACAGAAATAGACTGTATTTATAATTTGAATTATAATTGGCTTTAAAGCTCAAGCTTCAAACAACTGCAAGGGCTGACTTTTTCATCTTCATCATGATTTTTAAGGCAGAATTTTCTCTTGGGGTTTGCTTGCTCAAGAGATCTAAAATGTGAGCTGCCATGGAGGGAGACAGCTTTGTTAACTATTTTCACGGAGGTGTTTGGAACAGCTGGGTGTTTTGGAAACTTGACATGCAGAGATTGCAAAATATGCCTTGTTGAGAGTACATTGTTACTTAAGTAACAGCACTTTCTGCCTTTCCTATGGTGTGGATTCAATAAGTATTTGATTCTATGCAATTACAAAAACACAGACTGGAGATAACAATGAAGACAGTTCAGCCTGTCAAATAAACAGCAGGTTTGTTTGGAAGTCATAAATACATTTTGGAGGTTTTTTTAATTAAAAACTCAAACCAATATATATAGAATAAGGGCAGGTCTTCAAATAGTTATCATGGCTCAGTTCTGAAAACACAATTTAAAAAGTCACATTTTGACTGTTTTCTCTTCTCACACAGTTTCTGCTTTGTCCCACCACTGCCATTTAGTGATGGCAATATAGAATGAACAAAGAAGAAATGGCTGGAAAAACAGAAGAAAAAAATTTCAAGAAGCCACTCTAAAACAACAACAAAAAACCCACCCACCAAATTCTCATGTTCTTATTTCTTCTGACATGGAAGAGCATCTTCTTTTTTCTATCTCCACAAAATGGAATTTTCGTTCCTTTAAAATTCATTATATTTGGGGAAGTTTTGTAAATTTAAAATGCTTTCTGCCCAGTCGCTTCTGATTTTCAGTGAGATTATTGCCAAGCCATGATTTCTTGCCCTCCAGTGGGATTCCCCACTTGCACCCTGAGGTGTGACCGGTTATTGTGCCTGGTGCTAAACCACCAATTCAACAGTGAAGGTCAGCCCTTGTCCCAAAGCCTCAGGCTTCTATGCGTACCTTCCTCACCAACTGCCCTGCAAGGATTTGGGGTGCAGAGATGAACTGATATTCATGATTTTCCACCTAACATTTCCCTTCTCCCTGGCTGCTCTCAGACAGTACCAGAGGACATTCCAGCTACTTGGACATCCACACTGGTGACCTGTTGGCACACAAGGACACTGTGTCAATTTATGCCATATAGCACAAATCCCAGATCTGGTTCAACAGAGAGCACTTGGGACTATTCCAGTATGGTTCCTGTTTTGGAGGAAAAGTTTGGAGAGGGACAGAGAACTCCTGAGCTCACCTTAGGAGCTGGAAGCAAGGACCTGTGGTTTTAGTTGACTGAGTGTCTGTACTTTTTGTGCACAGGTCCTGAGCTGCTAGAATATAGTGCTCAAATATCTCCTGAACCCCAGACACTGTTTATCATTATGTTTGGCATTGGCCTTTAAAGGCTACTCAGTCCGTAGCTGTTGTAGTGAGGCACAAAATGAATTTTCATTTCATCCTGATTGTTTAAATAATTTGCATGTTTGTGAGGGTTGCTGTGGGTTGGGGACTATGGGATCAGAAATATCTCTGAATTCCCCAGGCGAAATTTTCAGGGAAGCTATTGCAACAACAGTGGCATACATTTTGGGATTCACATTCCAAGTATGCCTGTCACTGAACACTAATCCCCGGAAAGAGGTATCACTCAGCTCTGTTGGTGTTACTTTTCTTTACTCTTTGCTATGCAGACATATTCCCAATGCCTTTTCCATTAGGATCTTGCATACACTTCTCCTGATGAAGCAAATTGCATCTCTCTTTTATCTGCCACATGTCTTAAGGAACAAAGTTCTATCAGAAACCAGGATTCATAGCAGTTCTCCAAGTGCTGAAAAATAAGCACAGATCAAGCCTCAAAAATTAAGAACTTAGTGTAGAAGTAATCAAATTATTAACAGCAATAGATTGTAAGTTTATCTGCTGGCTAGTTTTACATCCCTTAGTGGTATCACAGTTTTAAGCTTCCCTGCCTTCCTTGTACATTTGCACCCACGTGGAGAAAGACAAGCAGAGACGGGCAGGGCTGCCTGTGGTCCTTCCACCATCTCCCTCAGCTCCTCACTTGAGGCTGTCCAGAGGGTTCAGTATCTCACTCCAGTTTTGGGGCTAGCCACTAATGTCAAGTAGGAGGGTAAAGGGAGGTGACTAAAGAAACAGAGAGGGAATGTGACTGCTACACTGAGTTAATCCTGACACAGCTACCATGTGTGTGGGTGTTTGTGCCTGCCTCAATGGTGCCCTGCAGCCACATGTCCTGCTGGTGCTCAGGATGGTGGCAATACCAGAAGGCAGCACAGATCTCCGGTCCCAGCAGTCAGTCACAACTGGTGCCAAACAAGGGTTTTTCTGTCAATCCTGCACAATTAGAGGCCATGGTTCTCACGTCTGAAGAAGCTGACAGATATATTCTGCGGCCATATTGAGACCCAGGCTATTCTAGTGCCATGCAGGTGTGTTTTCTGCTTTTCAGCCAGGCTTCAGCCTGGAGCCTCTCCTCAGATTTCTGACTCTAGTTTGTGCTGTTGTGCTGTTTGAAGTGTTCCTCTTTATTTGCATGTATTGCAGTTAAAATCTTGTTTTCAGCACCACAGAAATGAATTTGGGTGCTGGGTGGAGCTAATTTCCTCACAAGACATCAGAATTTTCACCAGGACCTATCCTTTTAGTTCTGTCTTACTTTGGTTTCTGTTATAGGGGTGCGAATATTCCTGTTGACAGTCTGTGTCTGTCTGCTGGCTCCTTTCTACTTTGCGGTGGCATATCCTGTGTCTGCCAGGAGGTGCCATCAAACATCAGAAGCTACACAGAATCACAGAATCGTAGAATATCCTGATTTGGAAGGGACCCACAAGAATCATTAAAGGCCAGCCCCTGGCCTGGCACAGGACCATCCCCAAGAGTCACACCATGTGTCTGAGAACATTCTCCAAATGTTTCTAGAACTTTGTCAGGCTTGGTACTGTGACCACCTCCTGAGGATCTTGTTTCAATGCCCAACCACCCTCTGGGTGAAGAACCTTTTCCTAATATCCAACCTAAACCTCCCCTGACACAACTTCAGGCCTTTCCCTCAGGTCCTTGTCACTGGTCACCAGAGAGAGGAGATCAGTGCTTGACCCTCCACTTCCCCTCATGAGGAAGTACATATTTGTGGGGGGGGGACAGTCCTGATTCTTTTGCACTTTCTCTGCTTTTCTCCACATCAAGGTCAGAAAGGGGAAGAAGTGATCAAGGATAGACTAAAAATAATTGAAAGAATGAGTTAAAGAACATATAAGCTTGATTTCAGGCTGAACACATCTGATTGAACAAGTATGGGAAGAACTAGTCAAAGCCACCTCTGTGTAATTAACAACTGTCACAGAAAACTAGTGTGGGGACACTTAATGTGCCTGCATTTAGAAAAGTGGAATATGGCTTGAATCATGTCATCCCTAAGAAAGAAAAACCTTCTACGGGCCTAGCCAAACTAACTCTTATACCTGACAACATGTAGGACACACTTTTAAGCAATCAATCTGTATACACCTCCTCAAGTAAAAGGAAACAGCATAGATTTTTTGGAAAAGGATTGTGACCAAAACCCCCTAGTTTTGTTCTTTGACAAGGTAACGGCCTATGAAGGGAAGTGAGAAGAGTAATTTACCTTGCATTTAAATCAGATTTCTGATACAGCTATTGGATACATTATTTTAACATTATGTCTGGGTTTAGAAAAAAAATTTAATCCCTAGTGCACAACTAGCTGAAAAACTGTTCATAAACACCTTTCCAGGATTCACTGTCAAAGACGCATAAATGTGGCCCTATGAGACAAGACCTGAGAGCAGCTCTAATCCTTATTTTTATTGATGACTTGGATGATAAACTAGTTGGGATATTTGCAAATTTTGTGGATGACATTAAGTGGTTGGTGGGCTTATGTACGTACCTTGGCAGAGAAGAATTCATACGGATTTTGATAAATTGGGAAAATGTCCCAAAATCAAGGAAATTAAATAAAAACAAAGGCAAGTGGAAGCTCAACACTTAGGAAGTGTAATGCCAAGCAGATATTTCAAAGTATATTATCTATATAAAAGCATTGTGGCAGCCAAATAGAAGCCTCTTGTCACAAGCTGGGTGGAGTAAAACTGGAATTGCTAACTTAAAAAAACCCCAAAACCAGAAGGCCAAATGGCACCTTGTATTGAATTGGCTGGACAAGAGTCTGTAAGAGAAGAAGGTATTTACCTGGCTCTGTTCAGCTCTGTGGGGAGAAGGCATTTGTGGGCAGACTGTGTCTCATCAGGGGTGCAGGACACATGAGCTGTGAAGGAAAGCTGAGGATGTGGACTTGTTTAGCCCAGGAAAGAGATGCCTGGAGGGAAGGTAATTGTCTCCTAGCAGCCAGAAAATTCTTATATAGACATCAGTAGATAGGGTGGTGGGATGGGACAAGAAAAAAAATCAGCTATGTACAACGTGGAAGATTTAGGTAAAAAAATGAGGAAGAAAACTTTGTGGGTACAAAGGCAGCTAGAGCAGGCTGCTTCAGGCGTCACTGAGGGGGACTGGGCATACCCCTGCCAGTGGCCAAGGTGCTTGGGGCAGCAGCTGTGTGGGGTAGAGGAGATCCTCTCTCACCTGGGAGCTGTACAGCCCCATCCCACCTGTGCTCCCAGAAGGAATTACTGAATTCACTGAATTTCCTTCAGCTGCACTTCAGCTTTGTTTATGTCCCATTCACATGAATCCAGCCTGAAGCAAACCAAAGAGGTTTTGTTGCTCTTCTGCAGGCTGACCTTTTCCATCCTTATGGCAATGCAGCTCAGCTGTTCTCCTGAAGACTTCCTGTGGTGTATTAGCTGAGTACATGGATGGGGTGGATGGAGAGCAGATAAAAAATGGGGATTGCGAGGTAAATCCAACCCAAAAGGAGAGAGAAGACTGCCTCCAGTCAGTGCAGAGCGGAAGTTCAGCCCTGGTGCTTTGGGAATGCTTTTGGGAAACAGGAGCTTTAAATGTCAGTACGTTAAAGAGAGTCATCATCAAAGACCCCAAGGACCTGGTGGATCTGAATTTAAACAATTCCAAAGGACAACAAGCTGAATCAAATTGCGTTCTGGAAGGGTATTTCCTGCTGTAGAAGATGACTGCACCATTTTTCACTTAATTTCTTTGCCAAAAGGGATTCAGGGCTGAAATAGCCTCAGAGTTCAGTCCATCAAGGATGGATGGGAACACTTCCATGAGAAGTTACTGTTTTCTGGCTGCCTGTTATATTTTTAACTAGGAAACTTTTCCTGGAAAGTGCATCAATACTTTTGTGTAGAAATCTCCTGCAGAACCTCTCCAACAAATGCTGCCTGTCAATGTTCTACTGCAGTGCAAATCAAGGGAAAGTTTAGGCAGCGCTTCATGAAGACATTAACTTTCCTTTTGTTCTACAGCCACAAAGGAAGCCTAGACTTCGATTTTCTGGGGACTCTGCCAGTTTTGTAAACACATTTTCACAGTGTTTCTACCACTTGTTAATGGAAACTCTTTTTCAAGGAATTGTTAAGATCTGACAAATAAACATTAGCGATTTAACACTGAGGTTGATTGGGAAGACCAGATGCCCAGAGCATGGTGGCTGATGGCCATACTGCTGGTTTGTGTTGCAAATGTGCTGAAATAGATTCATTTGTCTAATTTTACTCCAAGGGAGGAATTAAATATTTGAAAATGGACTTCAGAAAACATGTTCAAGTCTGTCATTGCTGTCCTTTTAAATTTTGACTGGTTGCAGTTGCCACTGCACTGTACAGCCATGTAGGAGGAAGAGGAGAATGCACGTAGTTGCATGGATAAGCCTCGGAATATTTTGAAGCCTGTGCTAAATGTATGTGTTGATCACTGCAAGACAAAGCTTATGTCAAGCACGTGGAGGGATAAGTTCTTGCTCTTCTGGAAAGAGAGGGAACCTGAAGGTTATTACTCTTTGCTGCCTTGTGTACTGTGATTTCATTTAAACCTTTGCAAAAAACTCAGAAAAGAGACACAACTGGAACTTTCCTCTGGGTTGCTAGTAAATGGACCTGAATTTTTTCCCTGCGTCAGTTTTGTGACTCAGGAATGGAGAGATACAAACCTAGATCTTTCCCATTGCCATGTATATACATAACAGAACCTTATCTTCCCTCACCAGCACATGGGTTGAAAAGCACTGGGCTTCAAGCTGCCACCAGCGCACACTGTCAAATCATTTGGATTTTGAAAGGAACTCCTTTTATGAGGTGGGCAAAGAAGCAGAGAAATTAGACTAAGGTGGCGTGTGGTGTTTGTGAAAGAGCTAGTATGACATGGCGTTTGGTGGGCAACACCAAGGCGGAGACACGGATATCCCATCTTTTCCTGAGTGTGTCCCCTTACCTCAGACTGGCTCTGCTACACAGCATATGTGGAGTGAGGAGGGAGACAGACTCAAATGAGAAGGGCTGTCACTATTGTCCGAGTTAGTCCTAGACCTGCTGGATGCCCGTATTGCCACCCCATCTGCTGGCTGAGCAGGGAGCCACTTGTGTTCTCCTTTCCTGGTCAGTGCCTGCCAGGGATATTTGAGAATGCCACCTAAGTGGTTATTTTATGTACAGGCTTATGTACTTGACTTAAAAACAACTTTTTCACGCATATATGTGAGGCATATGAAAACAACGGGCTGTAAAGCCTAGAGCTCAGATATATGCGTAAGAGACTTCTCTTGCAGCTAAAGGTCATTTCTTTTTTTGGTAAACACATCCTTTCTTAAGTTGTGTGCTTCCTCTAACACTTACCTCCTAGAATAACAGTTGCTGAAGAGTGCTCTGATAGTTAAATGTGCACTGTGTGGGGCATTTCAAACTTGTAAGTACTCCTTGTAATAGGAACCCAGCTGAAGAGAAATAATAAGAAAGCATGTCATTCTGAACTGTTTACTGAATGTAGGCTGGTTTCTTGTCTTCTATTCCTGTTGACCTGAGGTGAAGTTGATGATCTTTTTCACTTGCAATTCATGGGCCTCAGATCTCATGTGCAGTGAGATGTGCAGAAAAACAGGCATCTGGAGAAAAAGTAATTGTGCAGTGGGCCTTTGATGCTGACCTTGACCTTTCCATTGTTAGGTGTGAGATAGTAGTATTTTCTTCAAACACCGCTCCTTGTTTGAGTTTGGCTGGAAACTGTGTGAAGTCCAATGACTTTGGCAGCGATAAAGGAAACTATTTCTCTTCACTAGGAGTGGAATTTTTAAAATCACCTCTATAACCGGTACAGAGAGACATGTCCCTATACAGGGAGTCATTTGTGCCCTTGTGTTGTGAACAAGGTTACATGAGTCGCTCAGGTGCTTCATTTCTCAGTGGCCAAAACTAGGTGGAACAAATCCCACCTGAGTGTTTCCTACAGCAGGAGTTGCTCACTGGTGAGATGAACCTGAAAGTGCTGCTGCCATCACATATCATGATGGTAGAGCAGCATCTGTCCAGTTGAGCAGTGCTGAACTTGCTAGTTTGGCCTCTGCAGTGGCACTGCTTGGGGCCTTAGGCAGAGAGAAGGACATTGAAGAAAGGAGGTTGTTGATGATGTCACAAGGAGAAGGCTGATGGGTCAGGGGGTGGAGGTCACTGAGAATCTCAGGAGGCAGACCCTGGATGAGGGTTCAGGTAGGAAGTGACAGCGAAGACTGCTGTTAAATACCTTCTTTTGCAGTGCATGGTTTCCTCCAGTGAACAGCAAACATCTGTCTACAGCCAACCTTTCTGGCTCGCTTTCCAAATATTTTTGTGCAGCCAAAGCTTACTCAGCAATCATTAATATTAAGCAAATTTGAAGTTAGCTGTCAGCAAACACTCTCAGCAGAAGCTGCGGTATTAGTGCCTCCTTCCAGGGCTGAGCTGAGAAGAAGGTGTCTCAGGAGGTCTGTGAAACAAATGCAGCATAGCAGAGTCTGCACAGTGGAAGCCTTTAAAACACATGACATTTGGAGGGAAACTTTTCAGATTGTAATGTCCAAATATCTGCAATCTGCTTATGGGAAAGACATAACCAGAATACGAAGGAAGGTTTGTCAGATGGTAAGGGTTCAGAGGCTGTTGCAAAGAATAGGGCATTTTTTTTTCTCTTTGTTGGTGGTAGATGGAATGAAAAGCCACGTGAGCCAGTAGCAGCAAATGAGGAGATTCAGGTTAGATAGTGAATAAAGCTTTCTGTTGCTGAAGGAAATGAAGCAGGCAAATTGGCTGTCTGAGGTAGATGAGGTATCTCCATCATTGGAGAACTCTCAGAACAGATTGAACAAGTATTTCTGAGAAGTGACATAGCTGTAGGTGACCCTGCCTTGAGGCTAGGGAATGGATGAGGCCCTTCCAGCATTATGATCTGCTGCTTTCTGAGATGAATTATCTGCTTCAGACAAGTCTGTTGGAATGAACACCATAACAATGTGTTTGTCAGACTGTTAGACCACTGTTGAGTACAAACAGTCAACCTAACAGACACGAGTTAATTGCTTCACATTTAATTGAAGTTAATTTCAAAAAATGAAGCAAGGGATTGAGGAATCTATTTAGGAAGCCTATTCTAAAAAGTCTGAGTGTAACACTTGCTGCTTCTAATGTTGCAGACTGGCTCATACGGCACTACAGTTTTTAAAGGACTAAGTGGGAGAGGGGAGGGTTGTTATTTTTCAAGTGGGAGTTACTCTTGATTCAGGACCTGAGTGGTGTATGACAGACCTGTGTGAATTACAGCATCTTCCTGATACTACTGGTGCCCGATGCCTCTTCCCTGCGTGCTCCCTGTGCTTTCCTTGCTGTCCCTTCCTCTATCACTAGATTTTTGAACAGAGCCTAAGGTGACATGACATATGTCTTTCACAGAAGCCAGCTGGACCAAAGCTGTGTCCAGGGTGGTCAGCTGGCTGGGCAAGTACCATTCCCAGTATCCAGTCAGCTTCCACCCACTCAGCACCTGCTCCCCACAGTTTCCCACAGTGTGTGAAATGCAGTTTGGTCACGG
>VYZQ01054372.1:2768-20370 GCA_013400655.1 Mystacornis crossleyi | reverse complement strand
AAACACCATGGTAACACTTAATTGGTGTTAAAAGACCTGCTTTAAACCAGTAAAAATTCAGAATGAAACCTGAAATGTAGGGTTTTTTGGATGCACATTTATCTTGAAGGGCCTCCACAGCATGGGAAATTTCAGGTAATGTACAATATTGACTCTAGTAACCCAGGCTTATTTTCCACCTTACATGCCACAATACAAAATTTTGGCAATTAATTTGACTTAGAAGAAATAGATGCCATTTCAAGGATAAAGAAAAACACAAATATATTTTAATCCCGAAGTATCTTATCAGATGTTTTTTCACAAAAATGTGGCCAAAATCTTTTCCATCAGCATTTCTACAGGCAAGCTCTATCTTAAGTTCTAATATTTTGCTAGTCTGAAGTACTGTGGACCTCTTTTCTCACCATCCCCTGGTATTCTGGGAGGCCCCCTCCTAGTTTTTGTTCATGTCTCAGAGAGCTTTCCTCACGTTCATTACGTTTAAGACCGAGAGAGAGGATGAACCTTGTTACATGGTAACATGAACGTCATTTCACACACACACACACACACAAAAAAAAAAAGAAACAAAAACAAAACNAAAAAAAAAAAAAAAAAGAAGAGAGAAAGAGGAATAGGAATAGGAAAGAGAATGAGACCCAGAACTGTAAAACTAATAAGCAGGATAAGACAGACATACAAGGCTCTACTTTTTGCACATTCTCTTGAGTGCTGAAAAACAATGAACTTTGGTTTCCAGTACATTTAGAGCTCTGTCTTAACCAGGGTTCTCAAATGTGTTAAAAAATACCACATGGGGCTTAGTGTTTTTGATTAGAAATGCATTAATGTGGGACAACTGGCATTTCCAGAAGAAAGAAATTTCTAACAGGAGAGGGCTGCTGTTATTTATATGAGCTGAGATCATCCCATTTAACTGATTCATTTAGACTGATGCCAACTAGAGACGAAAACAAGCATTTCTTATTAAAGAAATTATGAAATTACTGTAGACTTTGATCTAACATCACCCAAGTTTTCATTTACAGGGACGCACAGCACAAACATTAGTCACTGGAAATACGTGTTACACTGCATATCTTATGATACAGAAAAGGAGACAGAAGCCTATTTGATCAAAACATTTGGAACCATAACCTGAAGTCAGGTTTGACAGAACTTTTGCTTTTTCTACTTCAGATACTTACATTAATTATTTTCCAATAGAAAGTGGATCACTCAGAAAGCAGCAAGACTCTAAACATTCACATCCCTTTGGCTTCTTTCCCACCATTGTAAAACATGTCTGTCCATGGAGCTGTTTTCCAAAAATGCACGCATATAACTACATGCCCAAATAGAGTATACATTTATTTGCTTCTATTTGCAAATATTTGACCTGTGCTTTTTACTACCAGATTTGGCATACAGTGTTTGCAGCTTAAAAATCTCCCCTTAGGTCTGTGAGACTATCCTGGTTAGGAAAAAAAAAAAAATATCAAAGAACAACTGCCCTCAAGCCACGTCATGCAATGATTAAATATGAAATACATGTAACACCAATAAAAGAAAAGCACAAAAAGTGGGTTAACAAGATACTCAACTCCATCCAGTTTAACAGAAAGACGAATCAGGACAGTGGCTGAAAGTCGCTGTTACAAGTCACCAAAGGGTTATAATAACAGCCAAGACAAAAAAGGTTATATTCTCAGAGCAGCTTGCTCTAAAAGAGAGCATGTTACTGTAGTTTGATGAAGAAATGTGAAATATAAAGTGTCAAACAGAAGAAAATGCAATCAGTTCACTGATTCTACACTGAAGAATTAAAGAAGGCAATAGCCTTGAGGAATGAAGGCACCTCTGATCTTTCGCACAGCATGGGCTGCCTGTGTTCCCCCTGTCAAACAGTAAATAATCAAAATCAATGGGAGGTATAAGAAGTCTAAAAAACTCAAAGGAAAAATAATTTCCCAGCTATATCAACAATAAAAGTCATTCCCGTGTTATATAATTCTAATTATTAGCAAAATAGAAAAGGCAGAGACCCAGACTAAATTTTTTATTCTGTGTTTCACTGATATCTTTGAGGGTTTGTGGTATTCTGGTGTTATATTTTCAGCTCAGTATATATATATATATTCTTCTGACTGATCATTTGGGCAGAACTCATCTGCAGCCCCATGGGGAAGCAAGTCCAACAACCCCCAGGAGAGCTTGGCTCGGGCAGAGGTACTGGGGGCACCAGCATCAATCCTAATACTTTGTGACCAAACACAGCCAGGTTAACTTGAAGGCCAAAACTCTGTTACACATCAAAAGGATGGATAAATTTCTGGTTTATAAACCCAATGCAACAGGAGAACTTATTACTGTGAATAGGGGAGCACCTTTCAGTCCTCTGGATTCCCTTCCCTATCCCACCTTCTGCCATCCAAATTTACAAGTTTAGGAAGAGGAGGCAGAAGTTGTGACTACCACAGTGATGCCAGAGATCACAGATATCCCAAAGTCCAAGGCTTCTGAGTAAGACAAACACACAGGACATAGCAGAGAGCACCAAGAACACAGGTAAGATGTCTCAGTCCAAGTTAAAGGGACTATTCTCCACCTTGCCTCCCTCCATCTGGATTTGGGGTAGGAAAAACTTAAGTGAATTTCTTAAAAGAAGTATGTTCTTAATATTCACATGAGAAGCTGCTAATTATGAGCCTTATTCTGCAGTGGTGTGGTGCCTCTGTGTGCCATTTTGGTTGGCTGGCTTAGACCACCATACACTGACATGAAATTCAGGAGTAACTCTGGGATTTCCGTTCCCTGAAGTCAGAAAAAGCTTAGAGTATTGCTGAGATGATAACAGCTGTCAGTCTCTCAAGGGAAATACTATGCTCATGTTGCTCTTGAAATGAATGATGAATAACATTAGAAACGTCCTCACTGACACAGGCTGACAGTTGCCTTTATTTTCTAAAGCTAGAACTGCATCAGATACAAGAGATGGCCCTGGAAAACACCATGGTCTGAAGCTGCGTAGTGAGCCCCTCACTATGTCAGGCAGCTTTACACAGAGCCTGAGAGTAATGGAATTAAGAGAGAAAGTGGCTAATCTAAGAGGTAAAAAAGGGTCTCTTCCAGGACAGTTGTGTGGATCCTCAACAGTTCGCTGACCCTCTCCTCTCCAAGCCTTACTGGAAGATGAGCCACTCAACAGGGCACACCTTTGCTGTCAGTACATCATTCACTAATGATCCTGGGATTGCTGCACTTGTCTCTAACTGCATCTGGGCATCCTGGTGAGTATCTTAGAAGGCAGAGCTCCTTAGTAAATATGTTAAGATAACTGGGCCTAATACAGAACACCTAAATTAGGAAGCCCCTTCTGCAGTGCCTACCCGAGGGACCGTGACTCCTGAAATAGCATCCAGGAGGAGTCTGAATACTCCTGGATATTCTCAGAGTGGGAGACCCTAAATACTAAATACAGCAGTGGTGCTGGGGTCACGCTGCCAGCTGGAAAAATACAGCTGTGTCATCGTGTTTAATACCATCTACATTTCTGACACATCAGCTGAGCCCCTGGGTGATTTCAAAGAGGCTAATTATAACTACCACTTCCTCTTACTCATGGTGCCACAAAAGAGTAATGACCACGCTCGTTCAGCAGATCTGGCCTCCGGGGAGCAGGACATTCAGTGACTCAGCAGCTTCCTGCAGCCCCATGCCTGCCTTGGAACCTCCAACAGGCAAGGACTGAGCCTACCTGCTGCACTACGGGCCACCTCATGGGCCTCCAGTGCTTCCAGGGACAAGCAGACACAATAATCTGCCTTTTCAGAACATGAGATCCCAGTCTACATTATATCCAACCGCCCCCAGCAATTTACAGTATTTCTTTCAAAAAGCTATTTTCAGTGGACGCAGGAATAAACACAAAGAATTAAACAAATCCCCGGTGTTTCAAACTACTAAAAAAAGTCTGTAGACAATCTTTTCAAAAGACCAGCATCAATATGCAGTTTGTAATTGTCTTGTCACAGACTGTATACTGACTTTCATGACTTTTCCCACAGTATTTCAGAGGTTGTTATAAATGCCAACACAAAAGGGAAGTGGGTGTTTCACCTCTGACTAATGGCAGCATTTACTAGCCTGAAGATCTCTTCTTATATCCATCTAATAAACTGGTTTGTCAGTAGATAATACGAAATTCTGTCTGACACACTTGAAAACTAAATGCCAGACTCAGAGTATATTTCCATTTCGGTATGCAAGACTTTATCCATGGAGCTCCTGTTAGCTTCAGTAACAGCATCCACACTGTTCCCTTCCCACATCAAAAGGGGAGCAAGCCCCCAGGTGAACACAGCCAAGACTTGTACAAGCCCCTGGGTAGAATAACTTTTAAGACAACCTTAGGATGTTTCTACCTAAATTTTTTTTTGCAAACACAATAGACCTGGAAACTACTGAAGGTCTCCTGGACATATCAGAGGTGGGTGGAATTTGATTTTGCTCGTCCTTTCAAAATGCCTCTGAGGTTTGTAAATATTCACTGTGGTGCTAAGGTTTTGAGAAAGTAGCTATACAGAAAATTTGAATGATTAATGATCCAAGACATTTTAACACATTATTTCTCTATTTTCAACATAAATAGTGTGTAAAGGGTGTTTAAAACCTTAATGAATCGAACTATATGAGTAAATAATGTTAATCATTTTAACAGCCCAGTAGTCTGAAATTAGATTTAACAGTCTGATAATGTATAACTTTAAAGGAATACAACCCTGGTCTATAAAAAATCCCTTCCAAGCCAATTCTAATAATTTCTATTTATCTTTTATGACATTAACTGTTCTACCAGTCTGCCGACAGACAGCCTTACGCTCACATTTAGTTTAAATGCAGCGCAGTATAGTTTTTCATTATCATTAACGTGCTCCTGGTGGGCAGAGTGCAATGCAGTGGCACTGGTCACACTTCATTGCTTTATCTCATATGACAAAGAGAGATGATGTGCTTCAGCCCAGGCCAGAAGATGAAAGCAAAAGGTGGCCATGGCAAACTCCCCCTGCTGCCGAGGAACCTCGGCCGGGCTGCGTCGTGTGACTCGCTAACAGCACGAAGGGGCAGACAAATAGATTTTCCTCTATATTTATAACCAGCATCATTCTTCCTTTCAGGCCTTTCAGTGCAGGTAGCTGTTTTATATGAAATGAACAATCTTTATAGACGTACCAGAGCTATAACAAGGCTGATTTTCAGCGAGGCTGAGGTATATAACTCTTGCAGAATTGTCAGGCTTCTTGCTCAACAAATCAAGCCTAACTTATGATGTTTGCAGTGTAATTTTTATTCCTGTTTGACTAGCCAACTACCCAGTGGTAATAGGATGTTAGAAAAGGGCAGTAGCAATGTTTGTACATGCCATGATTGATAGGCAAACTCTGCATTTTTCATTTATATCTCCTGATTCCAAATCAGTTAAGTTTAGGAAAAATGAAACAAAATGGCAAGAAAAATGCTTGCAGATTGCAGCCCAGCACTCTCGTAGATCTGAGTTCAGCCCACATCTGCTAGGATTGTCTGGAAACATTAAGATATCTAAATGAAAATCAATACTATATGTGCCAGCATTTACTACCAAGAACAAGTATCAAGAGACCTCAGCTAATCAGGCTTTCAAGCTTGTACTTGAGCCATAGTCTGAACCCCAGGAGTGTCCTAATTGGCCCAGACTAATCATAGAAGAGTTAAATTTAAAACCAGCAAAGACATCTTGTTTTTCTTACCAGTCATCATTTTGAAAGGGAAAGCCTCACCTGTGTGGCAGCGACGTGTGGTGAGAGCCACTGGTCATGCAAGAACTGCTGCTCACCTGTCAGAGGTAAAGCAAAGACTAATTTACTGTCCTCCATAAAACCAGTCAGGCACATTTAAGCTTTTGGTGGGTATATAGTGCTATCAAACCTTTCACATGAACTGCATATTTTCTCAACTTAAAAGCTCTGCACTTAACACTCCAGCACTGTGAGATAGATTTTAGAGGTAAAAGACCCTCCACGCACAGTGATCTCCTAACCTAATTTTTTGAGCCAGCTAAATAAATGTATTTCCAAATCAAATCCTGTTGCTGGAACTTTGTTTACTTTTTCTTCTGTAGTGAATGCAGATGTGCACAGAAACCAACATACAGCAGTTCAGTTCATAAGGTACAAACACATGAATTATTTTTCTATACTAAAACAAAATTCTTATTGTAAAATAAAAGTGTGCACAAGTGTCTTCTTCTGGAAGACCATTAAAGTGTACTGTTAAAAATTATACTGCATCAGGGGATTGGGTTCCTAATATTTGTATTTGGGATGCCAAATGAGAGCAGATTTTATCCCATTTTCAACAAATTAAACACAAATATGTAAAATGTTTATTAAAATCAGTCCTCTATTTTGGACTTATTTTGAGCAACTTAATAATTCTGCATAGATTTCTTTAAACGGAACAAAATAAAATGATGAATTAAGCCTGGAACTGCAAAATCTAATGTTTTTCAGCTTTCTTCCAAAGCATTTGTAAACCTCCCTGGAGATTCACATCTACCAGAAGTTTAATAACATTATTTAGATTCTTTGTGTCCCATACATTAGATGTATTTTTAATGTGTACCTCTTAAAACAAAACAAAAAGTTGTCAGATATCGTATCCCTCCTCACCACAGTTAATTGTTTCCTACAAAAGGCTATCATGGAGACATCCTGGCACCTTGTGATCAATGAAAGCTTGTTTCTCTCATGGCGTGATGTTTCCCTTGGATTCTCATCTCCCACTCGTGCCTGCTGTGAAATTTTGTCAGTTCTTTTACCTCTACGGAGCTCTCTTGTCCCCCATGTTGTAAGCTGCCATGTTATCTTCCTGAATCAGTCTCCCTGTCTGCTGCTTCACTTCCCACTTCCTGTGGGACAAGAAGGCTATCTTCATCTTCCCCTTCAGTCCTGCACCTGATAACTCACTGCTCTCACTCTGTGCAGCACAGAGCAAGGCAACGAACAAAAAGCAGATAGGGAATCTCAGCCAAACCCACACACATCCACCAAAGGGCAGAAAGGCAAACACAAGTCTCTCCTAAACAATTCTATTATCTCACTTTGTATTTCTAGCCTGGATGCTACATAGGCCAGTCTGCAGGAAGGTACCAAAAGCATTCCTAACAGAAAATTAGGTTCAAAGATACCTTCTGCCTTTTCTGTACTGGTTCCCATCAAAAATTATTTACATATTAGAAAAAAATACTTAGTATTTCTTTGTATCTTCAGAAAACTTGTGCTACAAACTGTTGATTTCTCTTTACCCAAAACAAGACTTCAGTACCCCCACATTTCAAACACTTAAGGAAAAGGAACCAACTCTTACACCAACAGATTTTTCTTCTTATACAAAACCACAGCTCTTACAACTCCACTTCATGGCTCTGACTGACATTGTTTAATAAATTCTCTGGAATGATTCAGGAGACTATCATTTCCAATTCTCCTCTCTGCTTCTCCATCACCAGTTGTCACGCATGTGACAAAACAAAGATTTGTTCTGCAGCTGCTCCACTTCCTTACTAATGGAGGGTGTTTATTTTTAAATTAATGTGTTTGATTGTGAACTAAGAATAATTCAAGTGCAGTAACATTTGAGAGCACCATCGACTCTGGCAGTGGCCAATGCTCCCAGTGAGATGTTGAAGGGAGAGGCTGCAGGAAGAGCCTGGACCTTTGTCTGCAGAAGCTGAACCCAGGGAAGGGCCCTGCAGCAGGTGGCTGAGCTGCAGGAGGTGCTGAGAAGGCTGCACAACATCAGAGAGGCTGAGGAGGAATTAGCTCATTCCAAGCACAGCCTGCAGTGGATGCCCAGTCCACGGCCAAAACCTCCTCCACCAGCACACACAAAAGGCAGGGGGCCAATAATGCACGAGAATGGAAGCTTCCAACATCAAGGACCTGCAGGAGGAAGACTTCCCCCAAAGCCAGAGGTGCCCTTGCGGAATTACTTCACTGCTCTGCAGACTGAAGAAGACCTGTCACATCAGGAACAATACAGGAAATGAGTAAGGTAGTCCTTTTATTATTATTATTATTTTATTTTAGATAGCTTTTATTTTTGTCATCCCTTGAACGCTGCTGCAAACTCCTGTGCTACTAGCAATCTTATTCCAGGTGTGAAGGAGGATATTTCAGCACCAGGAATCCATTACGAAAAACATCCTACTGCCAGCTAACCAGTTAAAATCCTAGTCCAAACAAATCTAAGAGTGAAAAATCAAGCTGGTTTCAGTGGATTCAGGATTTTATTCCATGTACTTTCTGGTATTACTCTGGCATGACCCCTCCTATAAAAGGTAGGTGTAAAGAACCAGCTTTGTAGACAATCAAGATGAACTGAGCAGAAACTTTACACTATTGCTAGTGGGGTTCTGTTTCACCCACAGAGAGTCACAAAGACAGGAAAATTTAGATATTTGGATGAAAAAAATGTAAGACCAAATACCTCTAGATACTTACAGCATTACAATAAGGCAAAAAGTCAATAACTGCTGTTAAAGGGTGTTTTCCCCCCCTTCCCCCAGTTTTGCGCCTTTGTTGGTCTGACTGTTAAAGCTGACAAGAAAAGTTTGATGCACGAAGAACAGACATGATTACCCCAAGGCAACGAGGACCACTCCCTTTGCAGCAGCCTCTGTGACTCCGCAGAGGGTAGATCAGCCCCAGCAGATGGAGGGCTCAGCTGTAAAAGAGGAGCCCTGTACCAATCCTGCTTCTCTATGTAGTAAAGGTGTACAAGTCCTCTGCAGAGCTGAGAGCAGGGCACAAGTCACCTCAAACTCTCATTGAAAAGATGATTGATTCTGCTCTATTTTGCTTCTTCCAGCAAAACATTGCAGGATGTTTTCTCTGCTGCTTGCCTCCAAGTTTGCTGCATTTGTTTGCCAAGTCCTGGGGCTGTCAAACGAACATGAACTCCCCCTGACGGTGCACACCTACTTTCCTTGTATTGCAAATCCTCCTTTTCGCTAGCAGTGCACAGCACCAACACACATATAATTCTACTCATTTTCATGTGATACTGAATGAAATGACTTAAAGCTTATGCCAAATTAACAATCTTTTCTTGGCAATTTCATACTGGGATTCTATGCCAACTTCTGTTTAACAAGCAACGTTATTAACAGAGAAAATAAGTTTTTTTGTTTCTGCTTTGATTTGCCTACTTGAATCTTCTGGTGTAGTGAATTTTCCCGTGCATGTGCATATCTAAAAACCTAACAAGGGCTAACAGCTCTATTTTTTCCATAGAAGTTGCTACTGCACTGCAGTTCTAGAAAGTCTAGAGTTTGGGGAGTATTCTAAATATATTAAAATTAGTATTCAAAACAGAGTTTCGACGCACAAGCTTCAGAGTCTCCTCTAGACTGCACGATCACACACTCCAAGAGCTGGGCTTTCTGTGAGGATCTCGCCTCTCAGTGCTACTCAGGAAGTAGAGATGAATCAGAAATGAGATTTAACCAGCCAACAGATTACTCCCGTGGCACGGGGAACACACTGCTGCTAACATGCCAGCTCTCCCACTGCCACCCACCATCTCAGCATATGGGGTGTGTCAGGAGTAAAAAGGCAGCAGAATAGCTCAGTGTTGTATTTCTTCTCCCCCCCGTCCAGCTCAGTGAAGTCATCAACACTACTGGCAGCTCTTAGAACTGCCTACCAGCAGTGCAGAGAATACAAGGTCAGGCATGAACACAGGAAGGGACTCTCCCTCTTCTCCCTGGGCTGAGCATCAGTGCCCGATTCTAACGATCCTCGTTAGAAGGATCCTCGTTAGAAGGATCTAAACAAGAGGGTATTTTATACCGTAAGCAACCAAAAACAAAATTTAAAAATCTGTTTACACCACTCATGAAGGAATGTACAACCAAAGAACGAGTGATCCGACACCTTCTGCTTGCCCATTTCTTTCTTTAGCTTTACTTCCAGTGCTATTGCAACTGAGTTAAACTTTTTTACACATTCATCCCTTTTATGACTATTTTTACTGAAGCAGAATCCTTAAACATTCTGTGTACATTTGGGGGTTTCCTGAGTTGTACAGGTGGGTTGTTTCTTTGAAATTAAATGATTTGGTAATTAACACTTGTCATTTCTCTCTGTGTATATCTAAGATGTCTTCTAGAGTCCCTCTCTGTACTTTCTACAATGCACCAAGTTTGAACATTGAGCACATTTTGGGGAGGCTCCACAGCTGAGCTCAGTGAGCTAAAGCTGCTTCCTATCACTGACCAGACTCACTGACCAGCCCAGATTTCAATTTGTATTTAGAGCAGGTAGAGTTCATGTCACCTCTCAGTAAAGGCACTTCTAACTGCACCTTTGCTTGTATTCAATGTCTTTTGCGCATAGAAAAGATGCTTTATGGGCTACTAATATATTCAGTAATGAAGGCATAGTAAATCAGAAAGATTGCCAAACTTCATTAAACACAGCCCTAAAAGATGAAACAAGCATAAAGTAGGTATAAAGTAGCATAAACAATTCTGCTATTGTTTGCTGAAATCTGTATTATTTTCAGCTTATATTGTCCTGAAAAGGAAGGTCATCTACTCAGGCCAAGTAAAAAGGGGGCTCCCAAAAATCTCTCAATAAAAGGTTTAGTTTCACTGAATTTCTGAAGACAAGGAAGACATTTCTCTTTCACAGCTCCTGGAGGCTGAGAGGCATTATTAAAGAATGGATACTAAAGTACCTGGATGATTCTGCAAAAAGGACATGATATGACATAAAAAGGATAGTGTCAGTTTAATATCATAATTAGGTTTCAGAGTTAACAATTGATTAATTAATTTTAAACAAGGTAAGTCTGTATCTTTTACCTTGATGACCTAAGCATAATCTGAAAGATTTCCATACCAAAACTACAGCCAAAAAAACCCCTAGATACTTTTAATGGAAATTATGATTTTACAGAAGTTGATGGTATAGAAAAATGTTAGTTCCCTAACTGCAGCCTGGAGAGCTGATTTCTTGGGGAAAGTAAGTACTTGTACTTTTTCGTTCCTTTAAGGCTTTTAGTGAGAAGTGCTAATAATGCTCTTTGTAATACTCTAGAAAATTAATAGTGGCTTTCAGAATAATTTTGTATGTGACAGTAAACTGAAAATAATTGAATGCCAAGCAGTGATTTTAGAATGACAAGTTTCCTAACATAATATAAATTTCCTACATGTTCATTTAACACTTGCACAAAAATGCTACAACTACTTTAATAAAGTGAATTTTACTCCAGGTATAAGCTGCCATGTTGTGTTCTTATTCTATTTCATAGAATTTTCCCGAGTCTAAATATTGAGATTTTTTTTTTTTGTATCTGCTTCCCATAATGTCTTGTAAATTCTTTTTTTCCTTGTCCTTTACCTAAAAAATCAGTTCTTTGGCTAAACAAAGGCTCCACAACAAAATTCTATTTTTTCAAAGCAATCCTTAGGGAGCTGAACTTTGCAAGTATCCAACATTTCTGAAAATCAAATTCTTTCTTCTCCAGGCAATGCTTATATGATGTTACATCAATTTAATTTGCACAGTCTAATCATACTGATTTAGCTACCTACATATCAAACTGAAGTGCAGCCACACCACTCTGCAGTGCCAGAGAAGGTACTCCTGCTGTTAATCATTGCACACACAGTCCTGGGGAGGAAATGCCCACTCAGTACACAGCCCGTGGTGCAGCATTCCACTCCTCAGCCTTTCCTCCCCAGCCCTGCCCTCTGCTCAAGCAGATTGCTCAGAGATTGCCTGTCCTCTCATGGGTAACTAATGTCCTCCATGATTATCAGGTTCCGCAGTGGCATCACTTGCAGAAAGGTTTCTTGGCAGACAGCAAACAGAACAAGTCACGTGAAGGGATTTCCATCATGTCTTCTTTATTTTGCCTTGCTACCAACTCCAGGACTATTTCCCCTGCTTCATTTGAGCATTCCAGACTTTGAAGAGTCGACCATAGAGTTATAAAGAAGGGAAGATCTTTATACGGCTCACACAAATCCAGGAAGCCCACATAAATTTCTACTCACACATTAAAAAAAAAATTCTTCTCACCCCTGAGCATCTCAGAAGATCTACAAAGAGAAAGGTAGAGGTAAAGTAAGGGGGTTAAACAGCAGTTTGAAAAGTGGGGAAAAGAAACCATGAGGAATGAGTCCCTGTGAATCACAATAATGGAGTTACTACATTTCCAGGGAACGCTATTCACAGGCACCCAAGTTGTCTTTTAAAAGAAACTCTAATGTTTTATCTCTTTGCAGAGAAGGTAGAATATTCTGGGCTTAAATGCCTGCAGACAGTTAAATTCTGTGTTACAGGAGAAAAAAAAAAAGAGAAAAACAATGAAGATGAATAGCTTTGACCCCTTCAAAATATTTTCTGCACTTCTCATATTACAATTGGCATCAAACACAAAATTACTAAAGCTTTTCATTGCTTTTTTTCTTTTCATTAAAAATGTCCTTGGCTGCATTGAGTTTAAAACATCACAATGCTGAAACAAACCAAAAATTTCTTAGTAATAGAAGCCTGAATGACAGAGTATTAGCACCTTTATCAAATGGGAAATTAACACAACACTGGATTGCACACAGTTTGTAAAGCAGATTTGACTAAGGAATCACCGTTCATTAAGCCAGTATTATAGGAGAAGCGTCTCCACAATTTTAAATGTAATTAAAAAGTTGACAGGACATACACTCGAAGTACAAATTACTGCAACTGACTTTGACTTCTGGATTTTTTTGTTGATGTTTGGGTTTTTTGTATGCTCTGGTTAAAAAACTCTAATGCCATTAGTCACTGGATTTTTTTTTTTATAACTTCATATTCACAGAATCCTCTTGTTCTGCCTTTGCTTATCATCACAAGCATTTTACAGTAGTTTGATAATAGTCACACAGTCAACCCTCTCAAACAGCACACTTTCTAAAAGGATGATAGCCCTGATGTATTTATAACATGCAGCTGTGCCACAAAGATCCTGTACAGCATACGGGGATTTCCTTTCATTGAAACAGTCCCCTCAGAAATACTTTCAGAGGTCTTTAAAGTAACCTTCTACATTTCCTTTTGAAAAGGGGGAGGGAAGAGAAAATTTCCACATTGTGGCTTCAGTCAGGCAGAGGACACGACTTGTGCAATCCTAATAAATCAGAGCATTCCCGTGTGGCAGAAGCAACAGGGGAATAGTGTAAGAGCAGTGCTGCATGTTGACCTAAGCAAGAGCTTATCGAGAAATGATGTCCTCTTAAACAGACTCCTGTAGAGATGTTCTGCATTTCCTCTGACAAATTGTAAGCGCCCTGACTGTAACATTCCTAACAAAATAGGGCTGATTTAGCAATGCACAAACTGCCCATTATCCTACTGCATAAAAAGGCCATTTAAAGCAAAGCCTTAGGACACTGGCCCACTGGAAACAGTACATCTGAAAAATTATCCCCATCTTGTGCCACCAAAGCTGTTAACTACCCTAGGGAATATACCTCATTTACAATACAGACAAATGTTAACTTTAATGAGTTTTAAAACTGCCATTTTTCTTGTTTGACTTTGATAACACTCAAAATCTTAGGCAAATACTTGACTATTTTTTCACCTGGAATAGCATCTAACTGATATTGCCACAGCATTTGTTTTCAGCTGCCCTTGTCTTTCCCCCACTCAAGTCATAATGCTGTGCAAAAGTACAATTAAAAAGTACATCCACTCCAAAACAATTCTGGAAGGATTAAACAATCTATTTCAACTGTTCCTGTCTGAAAACTTTGCATGCCAAGATTACTACTTGTCATTATCTTCCCAAGAGATGGAGTACCTTTTTTAAAAGTATCTCTAATGAGATCTACAAATCTATGTGCAAGACAGCTTACTTTATTGTGTTTATAATGATAAAAAATATTTTTAAAAGGTTATGGCTCTTGGGACTGATAAAAACACAATGGGGGTAAGGTCATTCAGAAATGCTAATAAAAGTTTTCATAAAATATGGTGACTCTCAAGAAGTAAATGTTGGCCATGAAAAATAACTATGAAAGTCTATTTCCTGAGATGGTAAACACTCAATTTTTCTAGACCTGGGTGACTCTCCAAATCCTTTATTTGTTCTGTAAGAGCAGAGTTGTTGCTGTTGGATTACCCAACATATGCTATCAGCTGATGCAGTGTCTGTGCTGGAACTCCCCCCTCTCATACAAGTTTCAAGGAAAAAGAACACGCACCGGCTGTGGCCATTAAGATCATCTTAAATTCCTAATCTCAGCCAGTGGGTGACATCCAGCAAAGCCTTGTCCTAACCATACAAGAGGAAAATCCATACAAACTCTTTCTTTTCTCATGGCATAATTTTCAAGACAAGAAATGTTGAGAAATACCACAGGAACAGGTGATGTCCTTACCTTCCATTCCTTTACCCTGGTGTTTCCTTACTTCAGACCAACATCCAGGAGCTGAAAGGAACTGCCCTTTTCCAAGGAGAATTTCTTGGACAACAAGTCAAATTACCTTAACAAAAGAAATATCAAATAATGGATTTTCATGTTCAGGCAAAGTACTTGGGAGAAAGTCAATGCCCTCTCTACCAAATTTTCCCCACCTGTGACCAGCTTTTAAAAACAACAATTTAAGAACAATTTTGTATACACTTCATGCATGCTATCAACACCTAGACAACTATTCGATACAGACACAAGCACAACTGCAGACAAAAATTTTGACCACTGGCAAAATTTGGCCTCAAAAATTTATAATTTTAAATTAATTTGATGTCAACTAATTTTATCACAGTAAAAATAATAAAATAAATGGAGAAATAAAAAACGTTTAGAGCATCAGCAACTGACGAGAGATTTTCAAAGGTGACTGAAAATACTCTGTGCTCAAACATGAATTTAAAATAAAATGGTGAATGCTGCTTTAGTTAAAACTCACAAAAGAGATATTTCAAAACAAAGTCAGGCAAGAAATTACAAACTTTTGGTTATGTCATCATATATATTGTATATACTTACCTTTATTCCATGAAAAAAAACATAACCCTATTTTGAAGAGAACAGACCTAAGATTAGCTAGGCAAACACTATTTATTTATTTCCTTCAAAAGAATCAGCAGAAATTAATCCAGAAAAAAATAATATAGGTATGTATTAAGGTTAATCAACCACAGACACAGAAGTGAAGAAATGCAGTTTATGGTGTATATGCAGCTTTCATTTTTTGACACATCTTTTTCAGAAATAAAGGACAAAAAAGGTAAGAAATAAAAAATATTAACACTTTGCATTAATCTCAATTTTATTACGAGTCAGCAAATAGCAATTGCTTGATTTATTCCAGTTACAAATCCATTTACTTGGTCTGCACGCTTTCCCATAAATCCAGGTTTGATTCCCAAACTCAGGTGCTCTACCTATGTCCCTGTACAGAAACCAGGTAAACTACTGAAAGATATACATGGGCAAAGGTCTGTAGAAATTGCACTGGGGAGAGGATTGCTTTTCCTGTATTATAATACTTTATTTTTCAGAAGGCAGAAAAGGCAAGGTGAGGATCCTTAGTTACTACGTGTCAGCTTTGCCTCAAGCTACTTTGGGGTTTACTAAAGAAATTGTGATGGTGAGGACACCAAAGGAAAAGGGGAAGGGCAGTAGAAGTAAGACAGGCAGAGCAAAAGGAGACAAGGCTTTTGGACAAAATGGATAAAGGCTCATTGCAACAAAGATCTCTGTAAGCAATCTAGATGCCAGATTTAGCAGGCAGAAATAGGCCCAAGCAATACAAAGATATCATTGTGATGAGTTAAACCCGTTCCAGGTTCTTCCTGGTTTGCCAATGAGGAGGAAACCCCCAAATGTAAGGTTTTGTTGCCCTTCTCAAGCCACCACACTATGCAGCAGCTCAGATACCTCAATTTTTTGACAGTAAAAGCTGGAGGCACTGTGCTGACAAACTTATACAGCACCAAACTCTTAACCAAACTCAGACAAACAAAGACAGTATCTGTGTTTTACAGCATGTCTAATACACCCAGGCACATTCTGACAGTCAGGGCACGGACCTGAGGGAGCAGCATGGGACTGCCATGTCCTGCTCTGCTGCCTCCTCACCTTTAGGGAGAGGCAGCCCTGAGTAACCCCTGCACATCCCTGCATGTGATAGGCAATCCTATTTTTGCAGGCCTGGTTCTGTCAGCCAACATGGGGGAGAAAGAGATGTTGTGAACCACATTTCTGACTCCCCCACCTCTTGCAGACTATTTGCACACACCCCAGAGCCACTTTCAAATAGCCCATGCTCTTGGAGATTGTAAAAACAAAAAAGACAAACCCAAAAGCAATTCAAAGCAAACATTGGAAAGGCTACTCCCACTTGTTCCTACAGGCTCTGCCATACCTGGCTAAGCCTTTACCTTTTCTAAGTTCAAGACTTTGCACAGCATTTCTTAATCTTCTCAAAATGACAAGACAGTACCTAAAGCAGCAGCAGAGCAAATCCACAGCCACTGCTCCACCCATGTGTTTTGGAAGTACATCTGCATTAGTTTGTGGTCAGGTACAGCTTACAGTAACATCAGCTCAAAGCTGCACCACTGCCAATACTCCACAGATGCTGACGGTGCCACTCCCAGACATGTGTCACCTCCTCTAACCAGGGGGCAGGAGTCAGAGAGAGAGAACCAGAGAGACAGAGAGAGAAAACAGACAAAGAAAACAGACAAAGCTTCTGTAACAGACCCAGAGTGCAGCCCCTGTAGCCCCCACACGGCACATCACACAGGTGTCCAACTCAGATGAGCTGCTCAGTGCTCCTCTAACCTTTTCTCATCTCCAAATTCTCATCAGGCCTATGTGCATATTTCTTTTAGGATAATCTGTAAACACACAGTGTCATCTGGCTTCCTCAGCCTCTGTCAAAACCCAGGGATGTAAGTAAGAGAGAGAGAGAGATCCTCGGGAGAGGTGTTCATGCCACGGCAAACACAGGATGACTGGACAGCCATAGCAGGCAGTGCAAGGGTAGCTTTTGTTCTGGAACCCGTGTTGAAGGTTTGAAACTGCCCTGAGAACACAACGCTGGTTTTTTTTGTTTTTTTGTTTTTTTTTTTTTAAGTAGAAACATGTAATATTTTGATATTAGAAAGGAGTTCCATGCTCTGTAACATAACACTGAGACACACAAAGGAACTGGAGATTACTGACTTGGCCTGGAGGTTTATAAAATTCAGAAATAAAAACTTCATGGAATACAGTTACTCTTCTAAGCTTTGAGTCATTAATAAATTACCAGGATTTACTGGTTGAAATAGATTCCTGTAAGTGCCTGCTATCTTCTTTCATCCAATACTCACTAGTAAAAGCTGACTAAAAATGTTACATACTAGTTTTGCTGGGATGAGAGAACAGCTGTTTGATGTTCTGGTTTATGAAAGAGGCCAAGAGAGAGTGTATTTGTTGTGGAATTAATTGGTCCAAATTAAGCACATACTGTTTTTCCAACTTATGGTAGGAATCTATGTGATTTAATAAATATGATTAATGGCTTAT